>PVIJ01008323.1:0-75225 GCA_004024925.1 Scalopus aquaticus
GGGCGAGGCAGGAGAGGTCTGCCGCGCCATGTGGGATTCTCCCCGGCTGGGCGTCGAACTCGCGTCGCCGCTGCCAACAGCTCCACAGCCCAGCGCTTAACCGCTGCGCCACCAGGGAGGCCCAGGTTTTATATTTCTGATGACATATTAGTTTAAAAAGATGAACTATACACTAAGTGAAAAAAAGGTGGTCAGACTACATAAAATATAGATTTGCTTTTAAAAAGGATCCTTATGTACTCACTTGCTAATCATCTGTACATTTACTCTCGTACAATTAAATTTACTTACACTTTACTGAAATTACTGTGATTGTTCTGACAATTATTGTAGAAAAGAGTTACTTGCAAAGTTTTCAGTTAATTTTATTGTATGAATTCTTCAGGGGAATTTTAGTTTCTGTCTTTTATTTTATATCTCATTAAAGATAATAATTTGTTTAAAGTGTTATAAATTAAAGAAAATGTTTCCCAAGGTGAGTGAGTGACAACTTATAAACATTACTTCCTAAATTTAGGGGCAATTTGGTTAGATGAATTTAATAGCCTAAAACAACTATTAAAGAAGAAGGAAGAAGACGAATGATTGTAAATCTGAATTTTGTTAAGATTGCATGAATAGGAATGAGCATTAACAAAAATATACGTTAGGATACAGAATTGCTACCAGTTTGAATCCTGCTTAAACTGATTTTTATAGTTATGCCATTAACTTTGAATTATCCATATTAAAGTGGTAAAAGCCATTTATATTATAAGCACATTCAAAATCAAGTATATTTCTCTTTGGGATGCAATCAGAGTTATAAATGTACATACACTCTTAGCCTGTTTTAGTTCCACTTTTTAATCCTGGATTAAAGCAATGCCTAATGAATATTCTGCTTGTTACTAATGTGTAGATCTGGGTAAGAAATAAGTGAGTCACCATGCATGAATGGCAGACTAGATAAACACATTACACTTAAAACACAAATGCACACAATAAAGAACAGGCATCACATTATCTTATACCTTATCTGTAAGTTTTGATCAGTATTACGATTTACAAAAGAATATACTTTGATGTATTTCCCATAACTTCTATAATACTAAATATTACAAAGTATTTTAGGGACACCTAATAATGTACTAGACTTTTTGAAAATTTCAAATATAAACTTTATTATAACCTTTAATATATAAAATAAAATTATATTGAGAAATTCAAGGGGCAGGGGGTGAGAGCGGGAAAGGGGAGAGTAGAAAATGGAGGTGGGGGAGGAGAGCACAAGGGACTATGGTAGGTGACTGTGGGTGTTTTTCTGGTGGGAAAAGTATGGTGACCACACGGAGGCTTTCCTAACTCTCACAATGTGAAAAAATAAACAAGGATGTTTAAAAAAAAACAAAAAATTATAATTATTATTCTAAAAATCTTAATATACAGAGAAGATATAACTTATATTCCTTACTTCTTAATTAGGAATTCAACAATTGTTTGAATATTAAATATCTTCAATTCATTTGGATATAATGTAAATAAATGCCATAAAATTACTGACTTTCCTGGCTATAAAAAAAAATAAATCAGAGTGAGTCTCATGTCAATCTGTTAGTAGCAGTCTTAAAGAAAGTACAAAGATGCTCTGTGTATTTTATTTTATATCATATTCTCTTTGCTCTCCATTGTTACAGTTGCTTAATAAAGATCTAAATTCATATAATACCTAAAATCTGTGCCCTGGTAGACCATAAGGCATCATCAGCTAAATTTTTCTTATTTGCATGTTATATAACCAGTCTGTAAACAGCTTTTCCTTATGTGGTGATATCAATTCTTTCATCCATCAAATATTTATTCAACTATGACCTTAGTTGCTGAAGTTATGATAGTAAATAAGACAAGGTTACTGTTCACATGGAGTTTTCATTAAAATGGAAAATATAATAAGGAAAAAATGAATAAATATCTAATACAATTTCAAGTAGGTAATAAAAATATGCAGCAGGATAAGAGGAGAAGGGTGAAAAGGCATTTGGGGTGTGGGTGAGGTACACTAAGGATGGGTTGCTTGGATTAATGCTGAGGAAATCATATTTAACTCTATACTGTATATATAGTATATCCTATAGCCACAGCTATACTCTATGACCAATACAAACCCTCACTTTACTTTTATAGTGCCTTAAAATTAGTTTAATTTCATGTAGCTTTTTTTGCATTTATATTTTGAGTTGCTCATAATCAGAAACCATATTTTCTTTTTTAATCAAGCATCATCATCTAAAGAAGCAGGCCTAATACAATATTGGCACACAACAGGCATAACCCTGTATAATTGGTACATTAATCTTTGACTAAATATCACTTTAGATATAACTATTAGCATGAGATATGACTTCAAAGCAATGCCATGATAATATGTTTTATATGATCATTACCTGTTTTTATTGTCAAGTTTTATATGTACTATAGGAATAGGACCCTGAGCTGTAAGTATTAGCTGGTGAAAGCTTGCAAATTCTTAGTGAAGTGATTTACTTACACTATGCATTAGTATATTTTATATGAGATCTTGCACAGTAGTTGAAACCGGACATGTTCGCACTCCTCTTCAAACCGTCAGGTTATGAGACTTTACTCGCAAAGCAGGGAGGAAAGGAAAGAGAAAAGATGGAAGGAGGGAATGAGGCCAAAGAAGACTACAACTAAGAAATTTAATGAACTCTTCCAAAGCATCATGACATTTGGTTTTCGTTACAAATTTAATGATAGTGCCATCTGTTTAGAATGGCTTAAGAATAATGGGTAAGATAAAGGATAATATGAGATTAATTGAATGTCTCTGTTTTTATTAAGAAATAACTTTGATTAAATTTCTACTTAAAGCTACATAATACTTGTTAGTCCAGGAACTGAAAGAAATACAACTCCACAGTTCTAATGGAATATTCTTGTTACTATTTATTACCTCGTATTTTTCTCTTCTTCAAAATTTATATTTCCAGTTCCTTTTTATTCAATGAGATGCACTGAGATCACTGTTAATTGGTTTCTAACTGTGCACCTAGGCACATGGAGAAAGCACTTGGTGCTTCTGGGCCAGACCTACTGTATAGTGCTATGTGCCCTTCTGCCTTGCTCTGTTATTGGAGCTGAGCTGCTTTCTTAAAATAACAACACATCCTGTCCACAGTGATGTTTTTGAGTCAGATCTCCTGTTTCCATTTTACACCTTATTTATGTTAAAGGGTTTCTAAAAATTTTAGAAGTTAAATAAAAATGCACATGCATAAAATGAAATAATTTTAAATATTCTCATACATGCATTCCATTTTTATTAAGATATGTACATACATATATACACACAGACACACAAAATGTGCATATATGATATATATGCATGTGTGTATATATGTGTGTGTATGTATGTGTATACACACACACCCACACCCCTATGTGTGCTTGTCTTCAAAATCACTGGGTACATATTTAAGAAAATATTTAAAATTACATAAATACATATGTTTATACACAGAATTTTATATCTAGTATTTAGTATATATGCCCATATATATATATATAGATAGATACACACACATACACACACATTTAGAACTATATTAAGGTCAGTAGCAACATCAAAGTAGGACTTAGGAAAGTACCACTATAGGCAAGTTTCTGAATGAAGTCTGTCTTTGGAGGTCTGACCATTTTATTTGATTCTTTATCTTAAGGTATCTTCACCTGCTCCAAGCCACTTACTTTGTCTTCATGCTTGAGCAGGAATACAATTCAGGATAGCCATCAACAAGAGATGTTGATGCCTTGTCATGTGACAGAGACTAAATATTTACCATTTATTGGGTTTCTGACATAGTATGAGCAGGAACAAAAACCACAATCTCTGGGAAAATAGACAGCAAATGCATAGCTAACAAGTAAAATCATTATTATTATTGAAGGAGACACTGAAAAAACACAAAAGAATCAAGACTTAAAGAAAGCTAGTATATGATATAGTAAATCCCTAAAATTTACAGACTAAACATTTGCAGTTTCCACTATTTGTGAAAGATCAGATAAAATATAAATTAACATATAGTTTTGTAAGATATATGGATCATGCAGTAAGGTTGGTGTGAATGAGTCACGGCTGGGGATGAGCTAAACTTTGAAGATCTTTTCTAGTTCATTTCAACACTATAGTGCCATCTGGAATTTTTTTTCTCCCATAGAAGTACAAAATAATTTTTAAACTGATCAAGAGACTTTCATGTAAAGAGACCCCTAAAGAAAGCTAATTGCTAATTCTCAAGATAGAAATTTTTAAAAAGTCAAGGAGTTTTTAAAAATTGATGGATTTTAGAAAATAGAAGTTCTGGATAAATTTGGTGGTGACTCAGACAAAAATAAGTGCACCATATGCTCTATATGGGAAACAAGAAGAAGTGATGTTTGAAAATGTTTCAGCCAGTGCTCGATTCAGAATTTATGTTAATAGCATTATAAATGACTTCAGTTCTGTTTCTATAGAATCATTAGCGGTCTACAGGGATCATTTAAATATTTCAGTTATATTTTACTGCTTTTTATGAGGAAAATTATACATTATAGTGATACTTGGGGATTTCAGAAGGTCTTGGTACATATCCCCCATGAATATCTAAGTCTCAGAGCTTATAGATTTACATTTCCTCTATAATTTTTGCTAATTCTTTAGTAATTTGGCTTATTCAGCTTATCATGAAACTTTTTTTTGAAGATGCAGAGTTTTCTTGCAAGGTATTGTTATATTTGACAGTATAATGCGTAGAAAGTTAGGACTTCTGATGCGTCAAGAATACAACTTTTCTAAATGTTCAAGTGCAGGCATGGGTCATGCTAAAATGATACCCCTGGTTGCTATTGATACTTGCTGCTTGGTCATTGTTTAGCTCAATTTTTAAAATGTTGGTAAACATTGTTATTTCTAATATGAATATTACATGGTCTATAGTTGTAAGTAGCTTGTAATCTAGGTGGGAAACAAAGACCCAAGTAATCACAGTACACATTGGTATGGGATGGAGGAGGCAACATTGATGACATAATGAAAAGAATGAGACTGGGTTCAATAAGCTCTGTTTCCCTGACTCAGTCATTTAGCAGCTGATCCTAGCACACAGTAGGAGCTCAACAATTTTTAATTGCAAGATAAGTAGTACAAACTGTGACAGAACTTAGAGAAGAAAAGGATCATGTTGGGCAGTAGTGGTCAGTTTAGACATTTGGATCTATCCCTGGAAGCAAACCGACTTGAAGAGGCAGATATGGCAAGAAATCTGTGGCACCACCCAAGTCTAAACAGGTGTTTTAGGGAACAAGAATGCCAGCTGCACCCCAGGGAAATCAGAATGTGTAAGTGTCGTGACGTGTAGGTTTTATGGATGGGGTGGGGAGAAATCAGGCCTAAACCATAAGTTTTTAGAAAGATAAGATACTTATCTCTGTGATAAGCTTCTAGGGGGGAAATTTGCTTTTTTTTTTTCAATCATGCTTTCCCTTGCAGTATGAACAGGAAGCTTTGCTGTAAGTTTTCAAAGAAGCTACTTCCTAAATTTAATTAGAAGATGATTCCTAACACAGAAGCAGAGCCTCCGCCTCTTCTTTCTGGCTGCATTTTCATCAAGCTCAGGACAGCAAAATTCCTGCTTAGTTGCTCTCAACACTGTGCACCAGAATCACTTATGAAGTTACACACATACACACACACACAGACACCCCCCCCCCCAACACACACACACATACTACCTAGGGGTGAGATTTCCTGAAAAATTTCAGGGAAGAGAGGTCCAGTAGGTTTTTAAAGAATGTCACATGTGATTCTAATTTTCAGAAACTGATTGGGGAAGAAAATTTAGTTCATGTCTTCTTGATAATTCCTTAAAACACGGGTGGGTGAGAGTTACCTGTTCAGATATGACAATACCACCCCCTGGAATCAATGCATATTCTCCTTAAAATAACAGAATATGTCACCATGTGGTATTAATTGTGGAGACATCAATACTCAAGAGCCTGCTTTATCTACCACAGCTTCCTCTGACTAGGTTGGGTCCCCACAGTCTCTTCTAGTGGTCACTTCAATAGATAAAATAAAGACTAACTCTAAATTTCTTACATTTTAAAATGATACATTGGAAAATACAATAGTATAGTAAATGCGTTACCTAAGATGAGTTGACATGCATTCTCATCGCCAGATTCTTGACACCATTTGCTCATCTAATGTTCATTATTCTTTCATCCCTCGAACTCCAATGCAGTGAAACAAAACTACTCAGACCTCCGTCTCCTTTAATTCCCATGTGCTATTTTCTTTTCCCAGTGTCTGATGTCCTGGCTACATCTCATTCTCACTCTTTTACTGATTCCATAAATGTAAGTCATGAAATTATGAACAGCTTAATAATCTTCAGTATAAAGAAACTTTAAAACAAAAATACACTACTGAATGGGAGCAAATATTTGCATACCATGTGTCTGACAAGGGACTGATATCAAAGATCTACAGAGAACTCATACAACTCAATAAGAAAACAAATAATGCAATCAAAAAATGGACAGAAAAGCTAAACAGGCACTTGTCCAAAGAAGACAAACAAATGGCCAAAATCAGTACATCAAAAAAATCAAGACCATAATGAGATACCACCTCACACATGTGAGAATGCCCATATCAAAAACGTAGAAACAAGTGTTGATAAGGGTGTGGAGAACAGGGAACCTTCCTTTACTGTTGGTAGGCATGCAGACTAGTCCAGCCCCTATGGAAATCAGTATTCTGGTTTCTCAGAAGATTAAAAATGGATCTACCACATGATCCAGTAATTCTACTCTCAGTGAGCTACCTCCCAAATTAAAAAAAAAAATACAGGGCCTCCCTGGTGGCACAGTGGTTAAGTGCTGTGCTGTGGAGCTGTCAGCAGCAGCGATGTGAGTTCGACGCCCGGCTGGGGAGAATCCCATATGGTGCGGCAGACCTCTCCTGCCTCGCCCGCTGCTCCCCTCAGCAGTGTATTTCTGATCTGCCTGTTCCGCTCCCCACTCTGTGTCTGGTGAAGCCTCTCACTGCTCCACACCTATGGCCTGTACCCCAGCTGTATGTATAAATGAATAAATCTTTAAAAAAAAATTACAAAGGAAAGTCGCACTCCCATGTTTGTTATGGTGCTATTTTTACAACAGCCAAACTATGGAAACAACTTAAGTGATCAAAAACAGGTAAGTGGATTAAAAAGACATGATATACATACACACGCACAATGGAATATTACTCAGCAATCAAAAAAGATAAACTGATGCCATTTTAGGCAACATGGGTGGAGTTGGGAGGAATAATAGTGAAATGTCAGAAAGAGAAAGATAAGTACTTGATGGTGTCACTTATATGTGGAATATAAAGAAACCAAACTAATAGTCAGATAAAGACAAGCTTAAAAAGTAACTCTTGAAAGCCAACAACAGAAATGAAGCATCCAGATTGGGGGTGGGGTGGGGGAGAGGTTGAGAACAAAGAGGGAAGAGAGCACAGTGGGCTGTGGTGATGGGCTATGAGTGATTTAGTTCTGGGTACAATACCTGAAGTGGCAATACCTGAGGTGACAGTCCAAAGTACCAACAATAATGTAAACCAATGATACCTCAATTTTTTTGAAAAAGGAATATTTACATTTTGAAAAGAACTCTAGAAAAATAATAATGTAACAGTGTCTCTACTTCAAATGATTAAAAAATGGAGGTTAATTCAACACTGTGGCTCAATAGTAGAAAAGACACATAAGCTGTTATAAAGTATCTCTTGAGTTATATCTTGCACTATTTAAAGTTTACTTATAAACAGTGGATGCAGTATCACTGCACCTGAATCAAAAAAGTCAAAAAATTAAAAAGTAACCACAAAGATTATTTAAAGACCCAAGTACAGTAAAATCACTAGTAATTATACAGAATGATATTTATCTGTAGATGGTGTTCAACATGTTTGTAGGATGAAAGAGAGTGCCAACATATTTAAATAATGTCAAAGAAAAGGAATTGAATCAGGATCCAGGAAACCTAATTTCTAGACCTGATTCAGGAATAAGATAAAAATGGACCAGAAAATGGGATAAACAAGTGCTTAGAGAGATAGGGAATGAAGAATGTGCAGTTTTAAAGCGAGAGGACAAGGGACTATGGCGATGGTTCACGGGTGAATCGGTGGTGGGTAACCTAGGGGGAATACACAATAATGTAAAAGATATAAATAAAAAAGCAAAATAAAGTGATAGGAAGTAACTTCAAGGAGAGATTGTAAATAAGGTCAAATTCTATATAAGTGGTAAGAGGGCAGATGATTATGCAAGAGAAAATCTTCACACTTAATGGGAATATTTTTAAATTAAAACAAATCCTGCAAGATAGAAAGCTGCCAGAATAACTCAACACCTAAATAAGTAAAGCAGCAATTTGATATTTTGAGTTCCCCAGAGAAAAGAGAAAACGTTTCATTAACCTTTGGACAGGAAAAGATCTTTAGTCCTGACAAGGTCTGAAGTTAATACAGCAAATGCCTTGGCTACTAGAGAGAACACAGCCAACATATGCCTTTGGTACTCCATTCATGTAATAAAAGGGCACATCTACCAGTATTTCACATGGTCCTCTGGGGGAGCTCTCTAATCCTTCTGGGCAGAGAGTTCTGGAGGCTGGTCTAACAATGGTATAAATTATTCAAACTATTCTTATTTTGGGAGGAGCTGACTTTCTCCCTCCTGCACCTGGAGAGTTTTAGGATGTGTCTGGCACGAAACAGCAAAGGGCTCAGGTATGTCAGTACATAATCACAAACTCAGTAGACCAAACGACCATGGCTTCCATAACCTTCCAGTTTACTACAGCACAAAGAAATCTCACATCATGGTCTGTTCTTGTGTGACAGAACCTATATTAGAGGAAAGTCAAGAAAAAATGACTACCTATTTTATAGGCTCTATAACTTGTGGGAAAGAGGTCAAGCTGAACAAGTAGCTACATTATGGAAGAGCTAATGAATGGGATAGAAGAGAATGTTAATTTAAATATAATGAGTAATCCCAAGGAGATTTGATTAGAAAATAACATTAATAATTACTTGAACAGACAATAATGATTTTCAGAGTTCAAAATCAAATAGGAGAATTGAAAAAGAGAGTAACCACTGCTGAGAACAGAATTAGTTGTCTGAATGATCAAACAAAAGGCTGGGAAGAAAATTAGCAAATAAAATAAGAGATTTAGAGGAAGATCTAGGTGACATAATATACAAAGAAGAGGAGTTCCAGATGGACAAAAATTGAGCATGGAATAGAAGTATTAATCAAGGAAATAAAAGAATAAAAATTCCCCACATTGAAGAAAGACTTGTGCCTTTTCACTGAATGGGCTCACTAAGACTCAGACAGGATTAATTTTGCAAAAAGCCACACACCTAGACATAATCAGGGGAAATGCCTGACCTCCAATGCTAATGAAAAAATTCTTTTTTCTAACCAGAACAAAAAATAGTTTTCTTACAAAAGAAAGATTATCTGACTATGCTATTAAAAGAAAAAGACTATGATCCAAGAATCTTTATACCAGCCAATATACTACTCAAATGTTAAGGAAAATGAATAATGGTTTTCAACATTCAAAGATTCAGAAAAATATGCCACCCATGTATTGATATCTTATCTGAAACAAATACTCAAGGAAGTACTCCTGACCTCATTAAAATTTAATCAGAAGCAAATCTCTTCCTTCTGAGAAGACAAATAGTACAATGAAGTGCTGAACAACTTGCTTTAATTTATATGATGACAATTTTATAGCTAAGGCTTGGAATAGAAGTTATAAGATAGGGGTCTTAAAATTAAGAATATACTATGGTGAGATATTTATTTATCTATACAACTGATAAAACTTTAATAAAAACCTGCAACTGGAAATTTTCAATTACTCAGCTAAACCCAGGATTTATTGAGGGAAGAAAACAGAGGGTGTAAAGAAGGACTAAGTCCAAAATTCTCTAAAAGAAGCAGGGGTAAAATGGGGAAGTAGAATTTCCTAGCAAGCTCATCATCATTACTGCACTTGATATATTTATTGGGAAATATTGCTTAATTTATTATTAGGAATAGAAAAATGAATTTCCTAACAAAATGAAAAGCAAAAACAAAAACAAAAAAGGGAAACAATCCAAAAACATAAGCATATATTAAAGACAAAATAATATTAAATGATAGATCAATTATCACTACATGTCTGAATAGACTATCAAAAGAAAAAAAAGTTAAAAAAATCAAATCAAATAGCCAAATTAGAAAAAAAAGCCAAAATACAGGAATAGTAATTTAATATTCAGAAGAGATGATATAGACCAAAATCATTACTAAAGAGTTGATAGTATATAATGATAATAGACATGATTTCCAAAATTATATAAATGAGATCTATAACAAACAAGATAGACATATAACTTTAAGAGTTTATCATAAGGCTTTTACCTTTAAGAAACAAATATGAAAAAATCCAAAAAATACAATAATAATAGGAGATTTTAATAAATCTCTTTTAGAGCTTGATCCATCAGCCAGACTGAAAAATTAGCCAGGATAGAGATAATTTTAAAGCTACAATTAGCAAGTTGATTTGGTAGAAAGTTGTAGAAATAGGTAACATACATAGCACATGTATTTTTGTCTTGTACTCACATGAATATACTGTATAGACAAGTGGCCACAAGAACACCTTAGTAGCCTTATTCTCAATCCTCAGCTAGTGATTTTACTCACTGGATTCTTTGACTAGAATCTAATAAAGCTGTGCACTAACTACAAGTAGATGACCTCTCATGCTCCATCGACGGCTGATATTTGCAGTGAAATGACAATAAAGTAGAATTTCAGGGAGAAATTAGTGCAATACATGGAGAAATTGGTGCAATATTAGGTATCAGATGCTTGTCCCACTTTTCCCAAGTCAGCTACCATGTGTCCGGAGTCAACCATTTCCCTCCTTTGGTTTCAGCTAGTTTTTGGTCCTTTTATGTTTTCATCCAAAACAGTACTAACTAAACCAAGATTCTTTCTCTTTCTTTCCACATGCACATTCCAGACACACATTGAATTTATACTAACGTTCAACTGTGTCATGCTGAATTGCAAAGACCATAAATTAATGCAGATAACATCAGAATTATATCTATGTGCATAAGCTTTGACTTTTCTTCTTCCCCCAAAGAGAATAACTTAAGAAAAAAATCTGTTTTGGGTAGAGGATATGCGTAGGAATCCAAGAAATTTTCAAATTTAAAAGGTGAAATTTACTGTGAAGACTTTTTAGTTTTGCCTTAAAAGTTAATGGTTCTTGTTTCCTTTAATTCAAAGCAGGTAAGTGTAGTGATCTGATAAGAACAGCTGGCTTCTTGGTTAGCCATTTTTTCACGTTATGCTTCTGACTGAGGAAGATCTGCACATCCTTTTCTGATATTAGGGTTCTAGTAGTGCTCCTGGAGTGAGCAGGACCAAGATTTTCAAAGATGAAGGCTAGTCATTCCAAGTGGTGGGCTGGAGACAAGACTACATTCAACGACATCAAGTTGTAGTTTAAAATTGGTCAAGGTGGGCTCATTTGTACTACAGAAATCAGTAAATACTAAAAGTCAGGGACTGATTCTCTGTAAAACTAGTTCATCAGCACAATACTGATTTGCTGATTTTCCTTCTAATTATGTAAACACTTATTTTTAGGATCTTTTTATGCTACTTACCATTATCTCTCTCTGTGTGTGTCTGTGTTTTCAAAAATGCCCTTTCTTAGCACACTACTGATTTTTGATCCAGATAACTGATTTGACAAAGTTTGAAATTTCATACTCTGGTGGGACAAAATGAGCTAGGAAAAAGCCCATTGGAAACTGATTATGTTCCTCTTGAGTAAATGACTTTATTTTGGAGAAGTGTAATTTTTTTTAAAAAGTCATGGAGCCCTTAAACTAGTAATTTTGGCAAATGCTAAGTCTGAAAAATCAACTTATAAAATTGTAAGTCAAAAATTGTACTGTAGCTTGAGGCAAGTTAAAAACATGATCATGTCTTCCTTACTCTTTTTAATCTCCTATTCTCTTGTATTATTGAATCTTTCTAGGTTCTACTTGCACTAAAAATTAATTTTTTGAAGGGTGTTTGGAATGGCATTTCAATGAATAGGAATTTTCCATATTGTGTCTTAATAGAACATGTACCCATAATTATATGAGAAAAAAAAATACCAAAGCTTTGCATTTCTGATAAGGCATTGAAATATTTTTATTACTTCATATACTTTAACACAATGCTAAAGAGTAGACTTATGTTCTTAATGGAATTAATCAATGTTCAAGAGATTATAACCAGTATTAAGTTCAGAGTTGGCAAATATGCTTATCAAAGACTTGTATAGGAACAAGAAATGAAATCCCTTCATTTGCATCCAAAAATACCCAGAAAATAAAGAAAGGTTAAGACAAGGTCAATCTGAGCACCGAAAGTTTAACACTGATGAATGTGCCGAAGTCCAAAAGATGGATTTGTGTGGGGCGCTGAAGTCATGATAAGAGGGTTGTCAGGAGCATGCTGAGCTCAGGCTCTGAGGATTTTGAGTTGTTTTCATTTAGTGGCCTTTGCAATTACTGCTCTTGCCAGCTAACCAAGGGGCTTATCATCAGTCCCCCCACCACACATTATCACCACCACTCTCAGAAGGACAATTCAATTTATTTTTATGACAGAGACCAATTTTTGAGGTCTGGATGAAGTCTGCTACCTGTCCTGTATTTGACTTATAAATTCACACTGTTAAAATAAACAAGCACAAAAAAAGAAAGAAATCCTTATTAAATGTACAGAGTTTCAGTACATTTCCTTAAGGTCATCAAGGTCTTGTGAGATTCTTGTGTATGTGTGTGTTTAATTGTCTCAGCTATCTTCTATGAACTGAGAAAGGCCTTCTTTTGTTTGAATGTGACAGATCAGTTAGAACTGTGGCAACTACCATTTACAGCTATTGATTTCAATGTGACATTAAAGGCCCCAAATTCAACCATTATTCTCTTCAATTGTCACAAACAAAGGTTAATAATAGTTGAGTTGGACTGAAGGAATCAAGTAAAGATTGCCAACTGAAATTAGCACGTTGTTTCTCTCTGACTCACAAGTCAGTGCGAGGGTTTATGTTCCCCAGAATACATGTATATTATCATCATTTTAAAAATGTGCCTTTCTCCCTAAAGTAATCTTTGAAATATAGAAAAGGAAAATGTAGTTTCATAAGAAATCATGCCATTTAAAAGAATAAATAATTTAAAAATATATTTCTTCTCACACAGAGTAAAAACATTTTGTTTTGTTGCTTCTATTGTAGCAAAATAATGTTTCTCATAACTGTAAAAAGTGGTATGTAGCATGATTAAACAATATTTCAACCCTTTAGTTCATGCAGAGGTTACCAGCTAGAGGGGAGAAAGGTTTGATTAGGTTTATGTCTTCTATGAGAAATTTTAAAGGAAAGCATACAACTTCTTTAATATATGAGGGCTGAAGCTGCAAATGGCTTTTTCTCTTGGGCAGGTAGGAGAGAACAAAGTCCCTTTACTATAATAAATAGGCAGAAAATAGCTTGTAAGATATTATAAATCTTCACAAAAGCAATGGCAAATTAAAAAAGTCTACAAGTCTTTACAATTTGATCTTGCTTATATTTATGTCACGATCTGCTATCTATTTATCTTATTGGTAAATGCTAAGTAAACTTTTACATGATGTGTCTGCCCACTGTAAGATTTTTAACAGGCATCTTATTGTTAAAATTTATCCCAATAATTTTAATTACTATTGATTAATACATTACCATTAAATATTTATAGAGCACTATCAAATTATACTTCTCATTAGCTGGAAGCTAGTCATTTTTGGACTATTTCCTAGAAAGGAATCCTGATCATGTAAATGAGTTTAGGATAATTTATTAATCATTATTTCTGAAAAGAAATGGTGAGACGCTTCCTAAAAATTAACCTGAGCTTGCTCTGAATCACTATAAGGAATTTTGGAAGTGGATCAAAATAATTCCAAATAAATCTGGCTTAATCTTTGATAGAGAGACTAAAATTTGGACCTGGGTTAATACCACACAATAGCATTTCATGTTTTAATAACAATTAGGGTGGTGAAATTATTTCAACTAGAGTCACAGCCTGTGCACTCAAATAAGAATGTCCTTTAAAACCCAACTTATTGAAAGTTATATTTTAAAGCACCCAAGAATGAACAAATGTTCCTAAATAGACAATTGTATAAGAAATGAAATTTCATCTTTCCAATCCCAGAGTTCTCAGCACCAGTAGTACTGGAATGTGCTTTTACTTTTTACTCAATATTTACATAGGCTTATCTATACACGGCTGTATATTTTTAACAAAAAAATTTGTTCTTTTCATTCTTCTCTATATGTGGATGCATATATATACACACATACACACGTGTGTGTATATATATACACACCACACATACATTGATCTTTGTGAAACTCTGCCCCTCCCGACTGGTAGATCTACCTCATTATTTTTAATAGCGGCAGAGTATTTTGTTGTATGGAAGTGACATGATTACTCAATCTTCCTTTAAAGATGAATATATAAATAATGTTTGTGTTATTATGAAGAATAATATATTGAACTACATTGATCGTGTTTATACATGTGCTATGATTTTTATAGAACAGATTCCTAGAATTGGACCAGCGTCTAACAATTTATGCCCTGAAATTCACTTAGATTGGGCAAAATACTTTTCCCCAGAGTCGTATGATTTTACTTTCCCACTTGGAAAATGTGAAGTTGTCTGCTTCCCTTCAACCTCTATAGCACAGAAAGTTATCACTCTTTGCCAATCCAATTGGTGAAAAATTAATATCTCTATTAGTTTAATTTGCATTTGCATGTGGACCAGCTGAGTTGGACATCTTTACATGTTTACCAGGCATTTGCAATTCTGCTTCTTTGAATTGCCTATCCACTTTTTTTTATTAATTGGCTAGGTATGTTTTCTGTCCTTTTTTCCTCCTGCTTACGTAGATAATGCATACTCATTTTAGAAAATACATTTAGATAAAAGGAAGATGAAACTGTCTATACTTCCACCCACAAAGAGGTAATATTTTTGGCATATATCCTGTTAGTATCAATGATGACATAAATCATTGTCCATTGTGTTTGCCCTGCTTCATTTTACTCAGCAAGACCTTGGCAGTTTTCTATACCCTTAAATATTGGATCAAAATTGTGTTTTTCAAATTTTAATCCAAACAAAACAGGAAAAGAAAACATTAAAATCCTTTCACCAAGGAAATTTTTTTTATCCTGAAAGCTCAAAATAAAAATGGAATCAAAACAGAGTCACTCAATCAGCTTCCTCTCAGAACTCATATCCTGTGCTAGACCATGATGACTGAGGGGATAAGGAAAATGCCTGCTAATTGACAAGTGAAAAACAGCAGGAAGAAAAGTGATGGGTACCTCAATTGCAAGTGTGTATGCAAATAGGTTCTATTCCTTGAAATATGTTACAAGACTTTTAACCAACTACATGAGGTGAGTAGTATTATGAACTTCTTTTAACATAAGAAGAAATGGATGCAGTCACTTGCTTTATATGATACTATACAGGATGCAAGGAGCGTGAATCCAGCAATCTAGTACTGGAATCTGTGCTCTTAGTCACAATGCAATCTGCTTAATGGAAGTACAAAATCAAAAGAGAAATTATTTATAGTTGGGCTGTGTATTTTTGAATGATTTTTCCTAAGACTTTATTTTTAATCCCCCCACACATTGCAGGGACTTTAAAAAAGTGCTGTGTTCATTATTTGAAGAGAAAAATCTAAAGGAATATTTATAAAATATGAATTTTACATAAAGTGTGTTTCTCATTCCCTTGCTTTTTAAAGATAACTTTACCATATATATTTATATCCATCTAAAACCCTGAAATTTAATATTAAATGGCATTATATATAGACATATATTTATATATGGGATATTTTTACATATTCTTTTAAACAAATTACTTTTTAAAATCTCAACATTGTGTTCCTAAGATTCATTTATGTTTCTGTATATAGCTGCATACCATTAAATTTTATTTCTGTATAGTATTCCATTGCATAATTACAGTCATGTATCACTTAAATATGGGGATATACCCAGAAAAAAGCATTGCTAGGCAATAATTTCATCACTGTGCAAGTATCATACTATGCAATTACTCAAATATAGATGCTATAGCCTGCTAAACACCTGAACAATATGATAGAATCTTTGAGAACACTATCATTTGT
The DNA here is from genome assembly GCA_004024925.1 of Scalopus aquaticus. Taxonomy (NCBI): domain Eukaryota; kingdom Metazoa; phylum Chordata; class Mammalia; order Eulipotyphla; family Talpidae; genus Scalopus; species Scalopus aquaticus. Next base: position 16,402 of record PVIJ01008323.1, read on the forward strand.
CATAGGGTGCAAGTCGTTAAATGATGCATGACTGAAAAAGTTTTTCTATCTTATCTGTTGCAGATGGGAATTTGGGTTGTTTCTAGATTTTATGTGATTACTATTTATTCCAGATCATGAGATTAATGATATACACTTCAATATAGTTTTCTAAAAATTTAATATTTCCTATCACATTTAGGTCTTTAAATACTTGTAATCGATTTTTGTGTGTAGATAAAAATTGTCCTAGTATTGTTTAGATAATAGTTCAACATGATTGTCATCGGTTTGTAATGCCAGCTCATATAAGTCAAGTCCCTATATACTGCTGGGTCTTTTTATAAATTTAACTTTGCTCAATTTATCTAAATCTGTGCAAAACCAATTTCTTAGTATCATAGCCTTGTAAGAATTGATAGTGGTCAGTGCCAACTCAACATATGTTAAGAACGTAAGAACTAAGAACAATATCTAATACAGAATAAATGTCACACAAATCTTTGTTATTATGGTTCTTGTTGGATGTCTTGGCTTCACTTGGTCTTTTTATCATCCATGAAAACTTTAGAGTCAGTTGATTAATTTCCACAAAATAATTCTTCTAAGATTCTGATTGGGTGTGCAGCAAATCACAGGTGATCCCAGGGATCACTCTGGTAATGAAATGAAAATCTTTATTATAACATAAATGTCAATTTTTTTGAGCATGATAGTTTTGCATATATATTATGATATGTATCAAATATATTAATTATATATTATATTAAATGTTGAATGCAACATTAAATATATTATGTACTAAATATAATTAAATATATCAGATATATTATACATTAAATATAATTAAATATATTAAATATAATTTTATATATATTAAATTAAATATTAAATAATATATATTAAAATGTCTTTGAATAAAAATTCTTTAATTTTTTAGCAAAATGATTGTACATATCTTTTTTTATAAATTTCATTTCTATTTTTAATGCAACAACAGTGCCATTTAACTTGATCTAGCTATTGCATAGAAATGAAATTGATGTTGGCATGTTGATTTCTTTCTCCAGCAATTTTTCAGACTCTCCTATTAATTCAAGTAATGTATAAGTTGATTCTTTTACCCTTTCATTGTAGATAATCAGAATATAGGTGAACAATTAATTATTCCAGTTCTCAATTTTTAATTTTTATACTTTTATCTTAAATTCATTTTTCTATTCTTACTGCATTATCATTGTATATCCAGTACAAAGTAGAATGTATATGCAAATAGTAGGCATTCTTGATTAATTTCTGATTTTAAATAAATGCTTATTACATGTCATCATTAAGACTGTTGCTATTGTATATTGCATAGGTGATACTTTAAGAAAATTTCTTCTTAATCATGGTTTTTTTTAAAAAAATTATTAGTAGTTGTTGAATTTTATTTTTTAAAAAAACTTCTGTATCTATTGAGATGATCATACAATTTACCAGTTCATGCAATGATTTCCATGATTTTTTTTTTTTTTGCTGTTTTGGTTAAATCAGCCTTGCTTTACTGAGATAAGCCACATATGGTCATGCCAAATTCACTTTTTTTTTTAAATATACATTGTTGGATTTCACATGTTGATATTTTCTATGGTATTTTGTCTTTATGCTCATGAGCAGGATTAGTTTAAATTTTCCTTTCAATATCTAGCTTTCAATATCTAGGTTATATCTGATTCATAAAATGAAGGGGTATTCTTTTTTTATTTTCTATAATGTGTAATATTTAAAAAATTTTTTCTCCAGCACTTTCAATTTTTTAAAGTCAGCTTTGGAAGGCCCACTTTTTCATGTGTACTAAAGGCCATCTGATTGTAATATTGGTCAGCTATTCTACAGTTAAAATGGAAATTAGGAATCTTTTTGACTAATTAGGTTTCAAACAGCTTTTGCTTGAATAGCACACTCACGGATGTTAAGAAGGCATTGTCACAATTAAGGTTTTTGAAAAAATCCTTTCCAATAGGATGTTTTCATCAACAAACAAGCAAAATTAAATGCCCGATTAACAAACATAAAGTCCTCTTGAATAATTCTCAGCACTCTGGTAATTCTGCTAATATTACTATGCTATCTTCAATTCTTTTCTTTTGTTTCATGTTTTGAATAATTCAATTAAAAGTCTGACAAAGCAATAACAGGGGATTAAATGTTGTTGAATTCTAATTCGAAATAAAATCATAAGCTCTTTGGGAGTATTTATTAAAATTCCTACAAAACCTTTCCAAGTATATGAGATTGTTGGATTCTACAAAGCAATTAATGCTTAGCCAAGTTATTCTGCTTCCTCTTTTGCTCCCCATGTTAGTGAGTAAAGAAAATAAAAAATGTGCAAAACTGAAAGAAGTGCTTACAAAACAGACTACTTGGAAAAGGTGTAAGATGTCTCACTTTGGCCCACATTGAAGGGAGATGGAAGCTGTGCCTTCTTTTCTCCTGCATTGTGAGTACGTGTATCAGTTAGATCATGAGCAGTGAACACAAGTGTCTGGGGAAGGTCATCTGCCAAGACCTATAATGTTGGTCCTTCATCTGGGAACTATTAGTGTAAAAGGGAATGTGAAGGACATGGAAAAATAAGATGACATAAAGCTTACCCTTAGAAAGTATTTACTCTATAATTGGAAAAAGGCCAAAAGTTACTTTCCTGTGTGGCACAGTCTCATTTGGTTTGTGGACAGAGGGAGCTAAATAGCAAAGATAATATTGACCTGGATGTTAATATCTATCTTTAGCTATAATTATACCTTCACAGAAGTAATGATGAAGAAAGACACAGTAGAGAAATCACTATTGTAAAAGCAAATTAATAAAGCCTCACATCATTTTAGAAAAGAACTTTGGAGTAGTACAAATCTGTAAGCAGATACTCTGGTTTGACTATTTTGTGACGGCAGGATTTTGGTCAAGTTGTTTAAGCTTTCTGTGCTTTGTTTTCTTTATCAGTGAAAATAGTGTTGATAGTAGTGCTAGCTTGGAGGGTTGTTTGAGACTTAAATAAGATGGTCTACTAAAGTTAACACATTTCCTAGCATATAATAAGTTCTCAAAAACAAAAACAAAACAAGAGCTCTTTGTTATTAGCAATGTAAACCAATCCTATAAGTTGTTATTAAAAAGCAATGATGAATCTAAGGAATCAGAAACCATGAGGCACATTCAAATAAGAAAAATGCTAAGGAAGCAAATGGGGAAGACAAATATCATTCAAGAAATAGCAAGTTAAAGTATTTTTTATTTTAAAATTAAGCTCAAAAATAAGTTTAAATTTTAATGATTTTTTTTTTTTTTTTTGGTAAATTTGTAGGCATGAAAGTAATCTCAGTCCTCTTGAGGACTGGAGAAAAGAAAGGAAAGACTCAGGAAGAGTGACCCAAGAAAAAGAAAGGAATGTTTGAGGAAACTGAAACTCTCTTTTAACTAAATAAAATTAAATGGTACTATAATAACATCTGAAATAGTGTCTGTGAGAAGGAAATACTCATTTCATAAGATTTAGTGCAAAACAACTGAAAACTTAATCTGAAGTTTAACCCTGCATATAACCATTATTTTTTAAATTATAGCCCTCCAAATTTAACTAATTCCTCTCTTTTTAAGTTCACAATTTGTATTGGAATGTGAGCTGCCCATAATATTTTTATATTTACTCATCCACATATAAGACTGGACAACTTTATTAGGTCTCCTTTAACAAATCCACGGTGATCTAAAAGGTTAAGGTGGAGTGACCAAAAGAAGTTAACTGATAAATTAATAGGAGAGTTTTATTTTTTAAAGATGACAGTGTTCCTATTAAATTTGGCACTGTTCAGGTACAGAAAGAATTGAATTTGAATTACTAACAATGCTATAGGTCAACAAATCAGAAGAAAGAAAAATAGATGACTTTTTTTTGGATTGTTTTATACACTCACTTTAAACTATGGTATTTAGCTCAAGTGTTTATGACATGTGGAATCTGGTTGACAAAGTCAGTGGTACATTGAAAAGAGACTGATATCGTTAACTTTTAAAACTAGCTCATCATGTCAAAGGCATGCAACTAATAGCAATGCCTATAAAGGCAGAGTCGTTCAGTTACCACATGAATGAAATCCTATAGAGTGGACTGGTATATGTAAAACAAAAGTAAATTTTGTTGGATGGGATCAGTGCCAAATGCTTTTTGGAATGAACCAGTGGGAGGTTTACTGAATGTCTCATCTTTTATCTTATTACCAAAAATATTTCCCCCTCCAGCATCCTTTAAGACCGCAAATGTCCCGGCTACATTTACCTATTTACTTACAGTCTACTATCTTCCTTTAACTTTAGCACTATCTTCACAGCTTTCTATACCTGTGCCTCCCTATTCTTTCCCCCAACAAAGAAGGAAGTAATTATACACTGGAAGCATGAAATGTGTGAATGTCTAACAGGAGCATTTTATTGTGACTGGAGGCTGGCAGGACAACTGACTTATTCTTGTGGGTGCATACAATGAACTACATTATGAATTTGAGAATTTGATCTGAAAGGTCACTAGTCAAAATAAAGTAAGAGCAGTTTTTTCCATGGCATTTCCAAAATAATATTAAAGGAGCCAGGGCTGCTGCTGCTTTTTTTTTTTTAAAGATTTATTTATTTATGCATACAAGCTGGGGTACAGGCCAGAGGTGTGAAGCGGTGAGAAGGTTCACCAGAGACAGAGCGGGGAGCAGAACAGGCAGATCAACTGAAATATGTTGTGAGGGGAGCAGCGGACGAGGCAGGAGAGGTCTGTTGTGCCATTTGGGAAGCTCCCTGGACGGGGATAGAACTTGCACTGCAGCTGCTGACAGCTCCACAGCGCTGTGCTTAACCCGTTGTGCCACCAGGGAGGCCCGCCAGTGCTTCTTTTTGAAAAACATCTGATACAAGAAAAAGCTAAGGTGCAAAATTCAAAGTGGCAAGAAGAGAGAAAAAGAAATCACAGAATCAAGGAGGTCCTTTACTGGAACTTGGAGAGACAGGCAAGAGTGAAGAAATAAAATATATAAACAAAACAAATGGAGAGACGGAAGAGATTTAAGTGGTGGAAAATTATAACCTAATTCCTAAGGTGCTATAGTAATTCTTATTTAGAAGAGCAAATACAACAAAAAATATAATAAAACAGCAAAAATTTTGGAATAAGACAGTAAACATTTAACAAAAAGAAAATGGAAAACACAAGAGGGATAGAAATAGAAAAATCAAAGGTGATTCAGGAGACAAGAGGGAGAGTAGAAGAGAGTAAGTTCATAAAAAGCGAAAATAAGCAAGCAGGAAAAACATTTAAAAGGAACAAGGAACTAAATACCGTGAAAGGAAGAGTTTAATTAATTTTGATTTAATTCCTGGATATTTAATAAGTATATACATTAATACAATTCAATTCAACTACTGCGGATATTATAAGAATCCAGAGTCACATTAAAGTTGAGGCCACTGTTTCTGTTTGTTTTTGACAACACAAAAATTGGATTGAAGCATATGGCATATTCTTGAATGTTCACTACCAGGGAGCTTGGAACTTTCTAATTTGGGCAGAAAAAAACTGGAAGTTCTTCATAAATAAATCTAAATGAAAAGAAGGAGTGGTAGACCCGAAGGGATCATAGAAGAGAAAGCGGAGAAGGCAAGATGACGGATAACACTATGGGGTGTGTCTGCAGAAAGAGGAAAGAAATTGCAAGTAAGGGACAATATCAGTTAATGAATGCAGAGCGGCAGAATAAAACTGCTGGTGTCCAGTGTCACCAATTTCTGCACGATTTCAGCCACATAATAGTTGTTCAATTAATAACTACTGAATTAATTCAGTCAGTGAATGTTCCAACTATCAGTAGCATCTTTCCAGACCCCATTCATCAATAGACTAACGATGAAGGAAAAAGCAAGGCAGGTAGATTTTCAGGGAACACTACTGAAATAATTGCCACTTTGGAATAGACCTAGTGTTGGAGAAAATGTGAAAATATTGAGTAATATGAAATTGGGAGCAAAAATGTATAGATACTAGATATATTTATCTCCAGGGAAGCAATAGTTCTGCACTGTTCTCAAGGAATTATTTTGCAGTTTTCTTTGATTGTTTTTCCACCGCCACCAGTCTTGGCACTCTTGTGGACATGTGTTTGGCATTCTTGTAACCAAAATGAAAAGCACATACAGTACAGAGCACCTATCCTGAAGGGAAAATGACAACCACATAACATCATGTAAAAGAATGCTAACAAAAAAAGAATTTGTTTTTCTGCATCCTATGAGACAATAAGCAGAAAGAGAAAGAAAAATAGAGCAAATGACTGCATGACAGAAAGGGAAACCAGATTCAGAACACACAAGACCAAGAAAGGGGGGGGGAGCCCACGAAGGGAGAAACAAGGTAACAAAAAGGACAAAACCAGCAGTAGAAAAGAGCTGTCAGACACAAAACCCTCAAAACAATAGATAGGAAAAAAAGGAACAAGATGACAGGAAAAGAGCAGCATGGAATCTGGTAAGAAAAGGAAACAAAAATTTCAAATAATGGATTTTCTAACACCCCCGCTGTTCCGCCAGTGCATTGTGTCACAGTCTTACAGAGTGGTGCATAATTTATTATGGTCACTCACTGCCAGGCTGCTATAAAGGGCAACAGCTATATGAAAATACTCCCCACTGCTGGATAGCTTAATGATCAACCCTTTGTGGAGGGGCAGGGCTGTGGAATGGCAAGCAAGGACAGACCCACTTAGGGAGCTGGATGGAGCTCTGCAAATTCAGTGCTCTCCACCATTTGAAGAAGGGGTGAATTAACTCTTGCAGCACCTCTGTGGGGGTTAATTCACCCCTCTTCAGCTTCCTTAGAATAACCACCAACGGTCAAAAGTAGTTTCAGTTCTTAATGCCCCATAACACGTATTGTTTCCTTTGTGGGAGGGGTGATGTTAAATTTAAACAGCAAAATAGGATTTTTTAAATAAAAACGGAACTGGTATATTTTTATCATGTCTGGAGATTTTAAATAAAGCTGTCAGGATTTCTCTGTAGATATGAATTTAGATACAGAAAAAGTTAAAATCACTTAAAAATATAGATCATTCAAATTTTTTCTTTACCATTTTCAGGAAACTAGACTTTTTAATAATATTTAGGTAGAGGTGCTCGCTCTTATTCCAGTGAAAAGCACTATCTTCAAACAGATATGCATCGTTAAGATATTGTATTGATAGTTTCTACGGATAGAAAAAATTAATTCTTTAAAGTTTTTTTTTTAGAGCTGCAGCAGTATCTGAGGTTAGGAACGCAGACTCTTGGGCCAGGTGACAGAACTCTAATCCTGGTGCTGCCCTTTATTTGCAGGGTAACCCTCTGCTACAGCACATGCTCTTTCTGAGTTCTCCCATTGTCCAATGGGAATAATGACAGTAAATCCATCATAGAGTCACCATGAATTACAAGAGCAGTTTGGATCATAGCACGGCAGCTATCAACTACTGTACCTGTTCTCAACATACAAGGGGAAGCTTGGGGGGCATTTGTGATCCAGAAATGTCTGTCTTTTGAGGGGAGGGACATGGACAGTGAAAACAATTTCTTTAATCCCACTGGAAGCCAAGCTGATCCATATATTCTTCTCTTCCCTTATCCCTGGGTATGGACCTTGTTTACTTGGGATAGCAAGTTTGCAAAAGGAAATCTTATGAGCCATTTTGATATACTTCATCCTCCAAACTCCTACAGCCATGTAAAAATGCTCATTCTTGGTGTGTACTCAGACTCATATCATATACAATGTTGTAACCCAAAATTACCTCAATAAAAATGTATTTACAAAGGAGAAAAAGTGCATTTCCCTAAAAAAGTAATTATAGAGTTCTAAAGATGAAATGTTTAAAAGGAGAGAGACTCCTACGTGGGAACAGAGAATTGTGAACAATATGTATATATGGATTCAAGAAACACATTAGAGGAATCAGAGACATAAACTCAAAGTTAGCTGAGGTGGAGAGATAACAAAAATCAGAACTACATAGTAACATTGGTTTTAGAAGGCTGAAAATGATTTGAAATATGTTCTTAATATACAAAAAAAACAAAATTGCTTTAGTCAGTCATGCTCCTTAACTACCCTGTTCAGGATCTACTCACTGCCCATGGCACAAAAAGATATCTTGTATGGAGACTTAATTTACTCAATCATTCAAACCTTCATTAATCCATCCAAAATTATGTACTGAACCTGCCATGTGCCAGAATAACATTAATTCCTGGGGATTCAGTGTGGAGCAAGTCACTCTAGCTTCAGCTTCTTTATCTGTAAATATGAGACATGTTCTGGCTTCCTCTTCATAGTTGACTAAAGAGTGGATAGAAATATCTAGCAAATGTCTAGAATACAATGGGCACTAAGTGAATAAACTCCATTTCTAGTCTTCATAAAATCTTTTAGAAGTTTATTATCATTTTTTTAAGATTTATTTATTTATACATACAAGCTGGGGTACAGGCCAGAGGCGTGGGGTGGTGAGAGGGTTCACCAGAGACAGAGTGGGGAGCAGAACAGGCAGATCAGAGATACCCTGCTTAGGGGAGCAATGGGCGAGGCAGGAGAGGTCTGCTGCACCATGTGGCATCCTCCCCGGCTGGGCGTCGAACTCGCATCACACGCTGCCGACAGCTCTACAGCGCAGCGCTCAACCGCTGCGCCACCAGGGAGGCCCTAGAAGTTTATTATCTTGGGGTATATCCATATCATGGTAACTGTGCCTTTACTGCAGACACCAAAAATGTATAACTCCTTATTTACCATCTACTGAGAAAACTACTTTATTTTTTCTAAAGTTATTATCTACACAGGAGAATGGATATTTAACATGCTTAAAGTAAAGATATTTAATGTCTAACTTTTTAATTATTTAAAGTAAAAATGACTCCGTTTAAAAGGAAGTTTTTAGGAGCCTCCCTGGTGGACTAGGGGTTGAGTGTCAGTACTATCCCAGCTATCACCTGAGTGTGATCCCCAATCCCTGGGCAGGGAGCTGACCTACATGGCGCAGAAGACATCTGCTGTGTCACCTACTGTTCCCCTCAGCAGTGTATTTCAGTAGATCTGCCTGTTCTGCTCCCTACTCTGTCTCTGATGAATCCTCTCATTCCCTGCACCTCTGACCCACTATCCAGTTCTATGAAAATATAAATTTTAAAAAATAAACAAAAAAAGAAAAATTTAATGAGTTTAATAGTGGGGGTTGGAAAAAATTATACTGAAAATACCAGAATCACAGATATCAGTGGATGCTCCAGGGGTGAACAGGTGAAGAATCCCTGGAAGCTAGGATTAGGAATCATTGACTTGTTTGAGGCTAGGTCATCAGATGGTTAAAGAACATGGATCTGAGAACGCGGATCTTGAGAAGACAGTCCATTCTCAAGTTCCTCTATTCTACTTTCTCTAAATGAAAATATAATCATGTCATCCCCACACTCGTCACCATCCCATTCATCATATACATATCCAGGCCCATGTATACACACATATATATGTGTGTTGTTAATAGTTTTCCACGGCTGTTTGGATAAGATCAAAATGAAAAACAAGGTCTGCCTTATGGGGCCTAATTATAGGCTGACTTACCCTTTTTTTCTCCAGTATCATCTTGTGTCACCACACATCTATTTTGAACAACTCATTCTTTTCTTGCTGTCTAACATGCCTTGTTTCAACCACAAAGATTTTTTTGCTCATACTGGGTCCATATGAGCTCTAATATATCCCAATCATTTCTACTTAATTAAAAACCCTATAAACATTGAGTTAGCAGGTCAAGCATCACTTTCTGACATAGTCCTTCCTTGATCATTCAGAGTTGGATCAGAAGCTTCACAGTTCATTTACTGCAAGTAGCATTTCATGTTTATTAATCAATTTTCGCCATATTGTCTGTGGAGATACTTGTTCAATATCCATATACTCTACTAAATGAAAAGTTCAGTGATGACCGAGAACAAGTCTGTGTTTGGTTGTCATTATATTTGCAGCATTTCACACAATTCTTGGTATGTGATAGACACTCTAATATTTGTTGAATGGGTTAAAGTATAGAAATATTTGATGATTTGGGGAGTGCAATAAGTATTTACAGGAAAGCTAGAAATTTTCTCCTAAATATAAAGACTAATCTCTGGAAGTTTGAGCCCTAGCTGGTAGAATTTAAAAGGAGAATCAAGAATGGACAGAGGAAAAAGGAACAAAGAACAGACACTAGAAGTGAAGGGATCTGATTGTCAATTTATATAGCTGGTTCTCCCACAGTAAGAAAAAAAAAAAAGAGTTACAGGAAAACCTGAGTGACATGCCTACCATATTGCTGTACACTTTCTTGGGTAGCCAAATAAAGAAAAACACATTGGCAAAGAAAAATAACTGGCAATAGCGCTATCTGTTCATTTGATAGAGTACTAGAAATTTTCCAAGTAAGAGAAAAAATATCTGTATTCTCATTTTTTGACCGTCATTCAACACACATTAGATGAACTGAATTTGTTACTATGAGAACTTTCAATGCTGAATATGCCTAATAGCCGATAGGGAGAAAAGAGTAAACACAAAAACTATAAATTCAGAAAAAACAGCCAATAATATGAGGTAAGAACCAAATATATTTAAGCTGTCTCAAAGTGGCTAACATTGATTTTCATATTTTAAAGTGATATTTCCTTAAAACTTATTTAGAGTATGTATTTATTAATCATATTGCTACTCAATAAAGTATTTTTTCCATGAAAGAAGAACAAAATTAAAGTTAGCTACAAAAGATCACTGTCATTTAGATCTCTGCTAGGCAATCAGTGTTGTGACGGACTTCATATTTGGGTGAAAGCTATGATTACCAGTACGCACCACCTCATGTATCTGGGGGTTCATAATCATCCTCTAGGAACATGGCTGCCAGACGATGGCAACAAAACTCATAGATTGTTTTAAACTTGGGTCAATACTCATGAACTGTAAAATAGGAATATTTTAATAAATCTATTTTTCTTGACTTACTTTTTTCGGAAGGGGCAATATTGTCTTTGTCCCCAGGGAAACCCATGTGCCTCCTTCCAGGTGTAGCTCACCTATTTCCAGCTGGAAGGTTTGAACTGATTGCTCTCTAAAAGACTGCTTCTAACCCAGCTGGAAATGTGTAAAAACTTTCTCTCTGACTTAGAAGTTGCCTTTATTTTAAGGCCTTCTTGAAAGATGTTCCGTATGTCTTTCCTTGATTTGTCTTATTCATTACCCACTTTCTTGCTTTATCTTGCACTCTGCTGCCTCCGAATCTCTAGCTGCTAAGTGCTTACTGCTTTTCTGGTTCAGTGTGGTTCTTTAGCCTGTTATGTATTATCCTTTACTACTTAATCTTTCCTGGAATTTAAAGCATGGTTCAGTCTTGTTTGCCAGTTCTTCCAAATATTCTAGGCTAGTTATTTCCCAGGACTCGACCCTCTATTTCGATGACAATATTTGTACCTTAGCAATTTCGGGTTACCACTTTCTCTCTGCTCTTGTTCTGGTGTGATAACTGCCGATAATTATTGTTCCGGTGTGATGTTATGCTACTCAAAAGGGCTTTCTGTGACATCATAGATGAGTATCAGAGCCCCTCCCTCATCTCACTGTTGTGTGTCAAAGATATTTGTGGTCATTATTATGGTGTAGTCAACAGATACGTGTAAAACTCTGCTATTCTTCTCAAACGCAGCGTGATATTGTTACTGGAACCAAGCTGCCTTAGCAGTGGGAGACTGCAGGAGTGGTGGGGCCTCTTACCCCGATGCTCCAGAGCAGTTGTGGCAGTTGCTCCTGCTCAGTAACTGCCGTTTTGAACGGACCAATCAGGTGCTAGGAGGTGATGGGTCGGTCCAATCAGCTTGTGGATGGTACTCTGGGAGAGGATATAAGCCAGGATTGGGACCTAAGGAGGGGGAAAAGAGAAGAACAGAAAAGGGAAAGGGGGGATAAGAGAAGAACAGGAGAAGACGAGGATGACACCAGCCCCCAGGAGAAGAAAGATGACGGTTCCAGACTCTGAAGAGAGAAGAGAGAAGTGGGTTCCTGGCCTCCAAGGAAGAAAGAAGAAAAGAAGCATCCAGGAGCCGTCCTCCAAGGAGGAAGAGAAGCTGAAGGACTCTGCAGAGACTGGGCCTCCGGTCCTGTCTCTGACGTAGCCTGAAAGGAGCCCCAGAGGCCCTGGGCCTGGCAGAGACCTGTTTGTGGGTCTAACCCAACACCTCACAAAGAGCTGTTATCCCTGATGAATTCTGGGTGAGGTGGCCGCCCCTTGAGGATGCAGTGAGCTCTCTGTTCCCCTGTTTGTAAAATAAACCCCATGTTTGTTGTTGCTGTTCCTGCAGCCTGAAGTCCCTTGCAATTGTGCGCGCGGGTGAGCCCCACAGACAGTGCCCTGTCCTCCCATCAGGCGCTGTCCTTTGTTGTATTTGGCCTTTTGGGGCTTTTTGGTGGCTTTTGCCTCAGAGCCTGGGCATTTGTGCCCTGTCTGCTCCGATTTCAGTTGGTGACCACAAAGGGACGGAGCACACCCCATGTCCACCCTGATTTCAATATGATCATCTGAGGATGATTTAAAAAAAAACTGAAACACAGTCACTGCTTTATTTGGGGAATATAACAAGTGATGAGTACAATAAAAGCCACATTAAGTTAAAAAACTACATTCAGCTATTTTTCCTGCAACTATTCACCAGGTGGTTCATCTATTTATTACTACATATAATTGTTTTTTACCACCACATGACAGTTGTTCTATAGGAAAACAACGATACTCCCCAAACCTAGAACTGATATTTCAGTTAGATTTGAACTGTGTCATTTTCTATTGGTAATCTATAATTTTTTAAAAAAGCAATAGTTTTTATATCATTAACCAACATTAATAACCAAAATGTGAAAAACCCACAGAGAACCAGCTTAAGGCAAATTATTGGCAGTTACATAAATGCCTCTTAAAGATATCCTGGAGTTATCCACTTACTCAAGCACCCATGTCTACGCAAATGGCTAAGAATTAAAGTCAAATAAAAGTTAGGCGACATAATATAGTATAAAACAAATATTGCTTTTTGATCAGAGATTCTTTTTCCATAAACAAGTACATAATTTATTTTAAAGCATTAGTAAAATTACAGTGCTACAAGAAAAATAACAGAACAGAAAAATCAAATACATATGGGTAATATCAGATTTCAGTCACTTCTGGAAAAGCATAAACCATAGTCATCTCATATTTCTTCATGGAATGATGTTATTTTGCAGTGTGATGGTTTCTAAGCCTGTGAATATGATATCTCAGGGGCTCAACATACTGAGGCTAACCTAGCCTACCCCATATTATTCCAACTTCCTACCCAGAACTTACAATTGTTCATGTTGATCAGAACATGATTAACCATCTTGTTCAGGAAAGTGTGGCACATTCAGGGTAGTGTGGTACTTTACCTAGCTATATGATCTAGGGCACAAAGCTGGCCAATATCAAAAAGCAAATATATCTCAGTCATTATCTTCACCTTTGACTCCCCCCAGAGAGGCCACGGATGTCATCTTAACTTCGGTATGTTGTGTTTACCACTGGAGGGGTTTTCATCACATTCCCTTCTCTATGTTAGGATCTCATACTTCTGAATTCCTGAATTCCACTCCACTGGGAAATATAGAAAGTGCTAAGACATGTCAGCTGTGTTGACTCTAAAAGCAGCATTTTATATAGTTCCTTCTGCAGACATCTAATGGGGACCTAATCCAGGCAGGACTGTGGTCAATGCTCCCTGGTTTCTGTATTATGTATGAGATAGAGGGTCTGTTAACCCAGCTGTTGGAGGAAGGTTTTATTTCCCAAAGGAAATGCTAGCACATCTGGGGCAATGTGGTCCTCACACTTAGTTTTGGATTCTCTTCCTGTGACAGACATCTGCTCTCTGGCAAGGGTAAGAGTAATAATCTGTGGTTAATGTTTTATGGAAAATGTTGGCATGTTGTAACAAAAACAAAGCCTTTCTCTCTTTTTTAATAGAGTTTGTGTAAATTAAATGTGGACATAGCAGAGTTCATGAGGAAAATATCAAAGTGTTGCTTTGCTAAACTTAAGTCAATATGTATTTAAGATCACTGAACATTTAAAGATCTACCACTTTCAAACCTGTTCATTCTTGCCAGGCTAAATCATTATGAAAGCAGGATCGTTTGCTGATGATAAATTAATGCCAAGACTATTTGTGTGTAAATGAACGCAGAGGCTCTAAGATGACAAGACAGTATCTTGGTGGAACCACTATCTTTATTCAAGAAATGGCTTTGCTTGTAAAGCTAAGAGCAGTCTTCCCTCAAATTAACTATCATTTTGGAATTTCCCATTCAAAGGAATCATTACTAAAATATTTGTATGCTATTTAGAACTACACTTATGATGAAGACATCCAAACCATTCGACAATGAGAATCATATAGTGGTCAGTGGTCAAAGAACAAGGAAACCGCACCTTTGCAGCTCCTGAAATCTAGATTCACTAACAGTGATCCAATCTCTATGTCTACAGATTCAAAACAGGATATGTATCTAGTTTCCACTTCTAAACCTGTTCACATACAATACATTCCTTTTGCTTTCTCATGGAAAGTTGGCTGATTGATAAGACATACCCAGTTAATGATTTAGATGTCATTTGAAATAGAACTAGACAGGTGATTTTTATTTGCATAATTTCAGTTGAAAAGATATGAATCGCAGGCAGAGGGAATAATAGTATGCAAAAAGGTACAGAGTCGGGAGTTCCCAGGGCATTGCCCTGATTTACTTGATTTGATGAGATCTGGCTACACCCAAATGACACAGTAGGAAACAATGGAAAGAGTACTGGGTAGGGGTTAATGATAAGAACATCAAAGACCCTGTGCCTTGGTAGTTGGTTACCTCAGGGTATGGCAAATTAGGGGCTTTCCCAGTCCCTAATTTCTTGCCTGTAAATAAGGAGTTGAATCTTAAGTTCCTCTGAGTTTAAAAAATCTGTACTTATCATTGATTCAAGAGAAAGAAACAAACAGCTGGTGTGAAAAATAACTTAAGAAAAAGATTTGAAAATTTATGTTTTTATGATGGCAGGAAAAAAATCATTTCAAGAGGATTATGTAACTTCTATCTAATGTTCTGTGGAGGAAGCTGCCTTGTGTTCTTATTTTATCCCAGGTAGAAGATAAAATAGGGTAAGGAAAAAGGTAAGGCATCTTAATTCATAGCCACCTCCCAGCTACTTTTTTTTTTTTTCGTAGTTGCTAGAATTAAAGATACTATTTTATAAAAAGGCAGCATAGAGATTCTTCAATGTCAGAAACACAGAGGGTCAGCAAAAATCTTGAGAAGGTTTTGTTTTATTTACAGTTAGAATCAGAAAGGCACACATTGTTCAAATCCATGTTTGAGAATGAGAACTTATCCTTGGTCAAATGTTTGCTGCTATTTCCATGGACCAATCTGAGCTCAGGTCCTCATTCCTGCCTAGCAATACAGGTCAAGTGTAGCCAATCTTCCCTTTATTTCAAGAGAAGTAAGAAATCAAATGTTTCTCTCATATTCACCCATTTTTAAAGTGCTGATAATAATTTCATAAACCAAACACACTCAAAACAAAAAGCTATTCAAGACTTATTCAGCTCTCATCGGAATTTGGGTTAGAAGGTTCTGCATGATGGATGTTAAAATAGTCAACATAACTATTCAAGGACAAAAGGGGAAACACTCAATGCCGTGAGACCACTTAGCACTTAGGAAAAGAAGATATCAAAGATGTGTCATGTTAGCTGGATTTTATAGATTTACTAACATTCAATTTTATTATAGAAAGTAATATGCCATCACAGGAAATTTGGTTTGCATGTAGACAGCTTTGAATCTGAATGTCAAGACATCAGAGAAGTTCCCTTACTCTCAGGAGGCAGAAGAGTTAAAGAGAAGATCAGATTTGCTTGTGTTTTTATATGTCTAAAGAAATGGAACTTTCAACTACAAAAGACTCTAGTGCTAAGTGAGTCTTGCATTTAATTTTCAGTTAATAATAATATTTAATGCTGACATTGGACTATCAATTTATCAGGAACTGTTTCAGATGTCTTGCCTGGGCTCAGGCTTACATTCTGATCAAAGCTGGGACTGTGGTGGTCACCAATCAGATTTGTGACCTGGAAAACACGGAGGCCTCAGGTTTTTTTGTTAAATAAGATTAAAATTCAACCTACTTCAGAGGGTTGTTTTGAAGAGAAGGAATAAGACATATATACATATATCCCTGTTTGAATATAATCAAATATAATTCTGATTCTCTCAAGTATATCCAACTCATAGTAAGTCACCTTTTACCCTTGTTTAACCAGCACAGCTACTGGGGGTACCATTAAGTGCAAAATATGGTAGAAGAATGGGTTGACATACGAAAGATGAAAGGTTCTATTTTACCCACATTAAGTACAAGGTATCTAGTGAACCAAAGTCTTCAAAATAACTGTAACTTAGGCATTCATTCCTCAAAGAAAGTAAAATATATCTAAAAGTGAGTATGTAAGAAAAATTAGGAATCATATGAGTAAATCCCTGACTTTTATGCAAGCCAGGGAAAACATTAAAATGTTGTTTAAAAGAAAAGCCCGATCTATATTTCTTTCTTAGGTGTTTTTGTTTGTTAATGTTCTTTAGGGGTAGCTTACAAATAATATAGGAACGTGCTACCTAAAATGCTAATATTCACAAAATATTAAAGTTGGAAGGGGATTCATTGATTTTCCAGTTTAATTGTCAAATTTAGAGATGGAAACTGATGATTCAGAAGAGTAGGTGGCTTGATCAAAGTAACATAAACGGTTGACAGAAAGATCAAAGAATGAGACTACATGTGAGGACTTAGCAATGCCAATTGTTTAAGAATTTGAGTTTTACTTTGCAGGAAATTTTTAATTACTATTAATCTATCAATAAATATGATGTCTATATTGTAGAGATTAAATTTTCTGCATTCCTAAATTTCACAATTTTGAGTTATTTCTGGGAATATTTATAAAGAACTTAAATATGTGTGTACATGCATAGTTAATTTAAAATCTCTTAGGTACAAAGGCAGTAGTTTCACTTATCAAATATTAACAAGAAAATATGTGAGATCAAGGAGGAGAAAACAGATGTTTACAGAGGAAAATGTACTCTACGATGATTCTGTTTCTTCTTAAGGGCTAAAAATACTATGATTTCTAGAAATATTAGGAGTGGGGAAACTGCAAGACAGTATTTCTAACTGATAAAGATTCTGCCCACGGAACTGCTGTCACTTTGCTTCATTCACGAAGCTAACATTCACCAGGCTCTGGAACAGTCCTGTGCTCTGCACACACGAGCACACACCAGATGGAACGCAGGACGCCCTGCGCGGGGACAGGAGCCGGAGTGGCTCCTCCATCCCTCTATACTGAGTACAGATTCCCCATTTCACCAACTCGTGAGTGCTCAGGATTATGAACTTTAGGGAGGGAGGAAGAAGCCATGGGAGCAGAAAACAGAAAAGAAAAAAAGAAGTTGAGGAAAAGATGCATATGTCCAGATGTGCTTGTGCCCACTCGAGAGAGTACGCTTTTCTTTTTTCATGCTCTAATAGTCTTCCTCTCCTCCATTTAAAATATGAACATACATGTGTCCTGAGGCAGAGTCGTCATTAAATATATAGATGGGCAAAAATAACTAAATTAACTATCTTTTTCAATTATATAACGCACAATAAAATTTCTAAACCTGGCTAATAGGAAAACTGGTTTCAGCTTTAGAGACTAGAGCTAACAAGTGCAATGAAAAGTACCTCAGGTTCCTTCAGCCTGAGGTATCATGGTTTGGGGATCACACGTGTCCTATGAGCTTGAGAAATCTTGATAACTTTGAGGCAAACCTGTAGCACTTGGTATCTTCTTTCACTCAAAGGCACTGCAAAAATCACCTGACTAGATAACTCTTGGGAAAAAATACACCTAACATGCTTAAAGCTGAGTAGGTTCAGATATGTTCACAGAGCAGGATGAAATTAAAAAATGAATCCAAGGTGGGATGTGGGAAGCATTTTCAAAATCATTGTCATGTACGTAGCAAGAACTATGCATGAAAATGCAACCTTCTTTTAAAAAATCAGTTAACAGATTTAAATTGCCCATGGTTGCTTTTATGTATGGAAATAAAAACTTGTGGTTCTGAGGGTCAGTCTGTGAAGGAGGGAAAGAGATCTGAACAACCTCAGGCCTTCTTCCTGCTGTCATTTTAGGGGACATCCTCCTTTTAATCAAGTTACACATTTTGACACACCAAGTATTGTCTAATGTAACTCACTAAAGTCTTGCTTTAATAGAATGTATTTCTTCTCTACCAGGTAGTTTTGAGGCTTGGTTGCGTTACCACACTTACTGATCTTCTGGGTAACCTGTTGTGAATGAACGCAGGCTACACTTGAAAAACATTTCGCTAGGCCCTCCTTTCCTGCTGCTACAAAAGAATGGTTTCTCCGTAAGTCACAAATCTATTCTGAATGTTAATTAAATATTTACAAGGTACTTCAAAATCCTCCCTGAATGCTAATATGAAAAGAGCAACCTATGCTCATTTGAATAAGCAGAAATTTTTGCCCTTCCAAATTCTAGGCCTCTGAGTTTCATTCAAGTTGATTCAATTACTTGGGGAAAAACAGAGAGTGAGCTGAGTACCTACTACGTGTACAAGGCAGTGTGACAGATGTGGAGATGAAAGTAAACTTCCAGGACTAGAAAATCTGTCATCATTACAACATTTTGCATTATTTAATTCACACCAAATTCCCTCTGGGCTTAAAAGCTAAATTAGATGCAAAACTCTCACCTTTTCGGCACTAAGCTTTAACATAGCTCTTTAACATATGACACTGTATCTAGTTACATAAAGATGCAGCATTTTCTACATATTAACATATTTTTCCACATTTTATTCATTAGGTTTTTGAAAGTATTTTAGCATGAAGGTTCCATTTATTGTATCCAAAAATAAAAATAGCATCAAAGTCTTTTTGCAACTCCCAAAACACAGTTAGAGAATAATGATCATATGCTAAAAAATGTAAAATGCAATTTGTGCTGTGCCCCATTTACTACAAAATCACTAGGAACAATGCATTTTGTACAGTATATTGCTCCAGGGAAACTGGATCAGCATCAGGAATGAATAAAGAACATTGCATTTGAAATCAGCTAATTCTGCTTCAGCGCTTTTAAAAACTATTTGTTATGATATTACTTCCTGTCAAGCACATAATGTGATATTTTCCTCAATAAAACTAAACAGTTGCTGTAATTTCAGCTTCCCTCATTTTCCACTTTTTAAGCACTAAATATTTAAACAATGCAGACCTGGAAGTCTCAAACCAGTCATCTGATCCACACTTCTCCTTGCCTAAGGTATAGGAACTATCCAAACAGGGGCCTGTTCTGTCCCACATACACACGAAGCAGCAGCTGCTGATGTCCTTACCTGCCCGCAAGCCAGGCCCATTCCTCTTTCTCCCATGCCATGTGGACACGATAAATTTAACTCCAGGGCATCTGCTCCAGAAGCCTTTAAAATGCGGAAGAAAATTGAAAGCAAAAAACAAGTGTTATTTGTGTGCTGATATGCTTTACCCTGGGTAACTCACCATAGATCCCATTTGTCCAGTTGGAACTATTATCTGCATCCCTGCTATCTTGTAAGGTACAGTCCAACTCTCTAAAATTGAGTGTGCACGACAAATATAACAATAACTAATACCTGACTACCAATAAGGTGACAGTGTTCTAAGAGTTTTATATTTGTTATTTTTTAATTCTCATTATCCTTAGATAATGCTGATATCATTTTTAAAGTCAAGGAA
Source organism: Scalopus aquaticus (assembly GCA_004024925.1). Lineage (NCBI taxonomy): Eukaryota > Metazoa > Chordata > Mammalia > Eulipotyphla > Talpidae > Scalopus > Scalopus aquaticus. The sequence goes on from PVIJ01008323.1 coordinate 36,366, forward strand.
ATCCCAGCACAGGGCAGTTAAATGACAGTCTGGTTATTAAGTGACACAGCAGAGATTTTCACGCAGGTCTGTTTGACATCACATTTATCTGCCCTACACAGCTTCTATTATTATAGAAATAATTCTTACTAATTCTGGATAATTGCTACTAGGAGTACAAATTAAAATACAGTAGGCTAGCTAGAATGAATGAGTAAAATTTATAATGTTTTTAACTGAAAATCAATTTTATTGTATTAAACAAAGTCCATACTAAGAAACACACAGTACTGGTAATTTTGTCTTACTTTGATAATTAAATGGAGAACCTTCTTATTTAACTCTTTAATTCATTGGTATACAAATGGATTCTGCATAAATGAACAAGATAGTTCACTCTGTATGTTCTTAGAATATTTGGAGAGCCATAGAACTTTTTAGAAGTCTTCTGTGAAAATCTAAGAAAAAGCAAAACATGTTTCCAGAGCTTCTAGAGTTTAACATAGTAATTTGAGCAACAGTGGATAAATTAAATGATTCATGCCTTATATTCTTCTACCTAACTTCTGGAGTTTCTCCAGTGCCAGAATTTCTTTTTAAGTAAGGTCAGTTAGGTTTTGAATCAGTTTCCATAATATTATGTCTGTCACATTATGTAAAGGATTAAAAATAGTTTACGATTTTCTAAGTATATCAGACCTTTCTTTAATCCAATAGCTGTTTCTTCTAGGTCTCTCTCCCTAACTCTTCAAGATTATACCCTATTTTTCCTGCTTTATGAATTAAAAAAGGACTTCAAAAAAATTAAGAATTCAAATCAGCTATTTCTCAGTCCAATTTCTTGCCCATCTTCATTTATTAGTGATTCTGCTTTTTCTTCTGCACATTTGTGCAAGCTCATTTGATCATTCACACTGTTTTATAACAGTTTTATTATGATTTTTGCATTTCTAATTCAGTTGTAAAATGCTTCAGGTATTTGAAAATTGTCATGAATTATGCTATCTTTTTTCCTGTTGGTTTGGTAGTGAAGATTAACAAATCACAACCTAAAAAAGTCTGAACTCTAATCCCAGGTCTGCTAAGAAAGTGGGGATGCTTTGGAGAAGTCAGTTAACCTTTCTTTCTTCCATCTGTTAATATGACCTCCCTTTGGAATGACCATCTTACTTATAAGATTATACTTTGCAGTCATTAAAATATTGCATCATTCCTAGCATTTCATAATTAGTTCAAATTATTCCACTAGACTTCTTTATTTAGTTGAAATAAAGCAATTAATATCAAATCAATGCAACAACATTTTGGAATAGATAAGCTTTAGGTGGCATTTGTATATATATTTACATTTTACATATTTCCTTAAATTCAAGTGCAAGCCTACAGTTAGCTATCATGGTAGATAATAAAAACTAATAATTTTAAGCACTTGTAATATGCCAGGCACTTCAGTAGGCTATTGATAAGAGTATATGCCATTATTCCCATTTTACAAATGATAAACCAAGCTACAAAGAGTTCAAGTGCTTATCCAACTTCCCATAACTAGTAAATGAGAGTTGGCCCATAGACCCAAGAACCCTGAGTCCAGCATTGCGACTCATTATCATAACTTATTAAAAGTCACTTATAGTAGGTTAAGAAAAACATAACAATTTAAACCTTAAAGTTTGTACTTAAGTAAAAATTATTATCTTTGTATAACTACCTATTTGAAGTCTTTTCAGTGACTAATTATTAAAAATTTTCCCAGTTTTATATATATAAAATTATCAACTCACCCAAAACACCTTAAAAAGTCTTTAAAATGACCATGTAGGCCTAAAAAAAAAAGGAGCTTAAGTTGATGCCAAGAATCAGGAATATATTCACTTGGCTTTATTTGAAGATCCTTGCCACAGGATGTATACTGCCTCAAAAGGCAGGTAATTCCATTTCCAGACTATAACCATTCAAAAAGCCTTAATTGCTGAATTAGCATAAAATGTTAAATTAACTGAAACCGGGCATGCATTCTGACTCTTGTTAGTCACGAGCTTTTTCGTTTAGTCACTTAGCACAGAGTTAATTCTACCTCACCTAGATGATTATATAATAAATTAATCAAGTGAAGCCGTGACATAGAAAATTTGCCGTTCTTAATATCATATCTTATCTATTCATCATCCATTTATCTATAGTAAGAAGAAAGTATATGTTAATATCATGGACTCTGAAACCAGATATCATGGGTTTGAAACCCACTTATACTTGCATACCAGCTATGTGAACTTGGACATATTCTTTAATACTTTTTGCCTCACTTTCCTTTATTTCTAAAAAGAGAAAAACAATAGACCTTGCTCAAAAGCTTGCTTTGTAAGATAAAAATAAAAGTAAGGAAAGTAAACAAAACTTAGAATAGTGCCTGGACCGTAGTAAATACTCTGTAAGTATAAGCAATTACTGTCTATTTGTCTCCCTATTCATCCATCCACCCATCGGACTAGAATCTCCAAGTCAACATTCCTGAGTCTTGAAATGAAAAAGGATTTAATTCAAGTTGCATTACACCATCAATAACTTAGGAATGAGGGAAGTGAGGAAAACTCCTTCGAGGACTCTCAGACCAGTGGTAGTGGTATAGTTTTAAAAAATTCTCTGAAATGGGCATCCCTGGTGGCACAACAGATTAAGCACAGCACTATGAAGCTCTCCAGAGTCACTGCAGCATGAGTTCGATCCCTGGCCAGGGAGATTCCCACATGGCGCAGCAGACCTCTCCTGCCTTGCCCGCTGCTCCCCTCAGCAGTGTACTTCAGTAGATCTGCCTGTTCTGCTCCGCACTCTGTCTCTGGTGAATCCTTTCACCACCCTACACTTCTGGCCTACATCCCAGCTCTTGTATGCATAAATAAATAAATCTTTAAAAAAATAAAAATAAAAATTCTCTGAATCACTTTATAACTCTCAGTGTAACTAAGTAGCAAAACCGCAAAAGCTTACAATGCAGATCACAAAATCAGGTACAAAGTGCTTCTCCTCTCCTTGCTTCTACCTCCCTCTTCTTTCCTAATCAGTGGAGTTCAACGTCATGGGGGAAGGGTAGCTGTAGGGCAGATGACCTTGAGGATTTAAGGAGCATCCAGGAGTACTCAGTGTGGGTGTGAGATCCCCAGCACAGTGAGAGCAATGTCAGTGTGGAGGTTGGCTGGGAGTAGCTTTTCAGAATCCAAGTGGGAAAGCTATGCTCCCATGGACAGTAGAACAGCAAAGGGCATCACAGTCCAAGCAGGGTAAGGAAGGCTCTTCCTCGGCCAGGAATGAAAGGTATACACCTAGATACTCTCTTAATTTCTCCTCTTAAAAGAACACATGGTGTCCGATATTGGTAGGTAACAACACTGTCATCTAGTCTTGACTATGCAAACTGGAGATAAAGTTCTCTGGAATCGTAATGTGCTCTGATTTGGACCCAGGAGAGGAGGACCACAACAGCTGTCACAACCTCTACTGCATGTGTGCAAGTGGGAACTCCAGTAGTGTCCACGTCCAGGCCTCACCAACAGGCTCAGGCCTTTCCCTCACAACTTGGTGTGGGACTTGGTTTTCCTAGAAGCTGCACAAAGAGGGCAGGACATACAACCACAAAGTGAAGAGGAAAGTAAAGCCCTATGGTGTGAAATTTGACAAGTAAGAGATAAGACCTCAGAAGGACCCAGCAGATACAGTCTCACCCTCCCTCTCCTAGAAACTGCAGTGAGGGTTATTCCATACAGCACTCCTGGCCCTGCATGACTGAGTAATTGGCCCCATTTCCACATGAAGTTGGAGCGAGCCCTATTATATCCGACACTGTCTATTTCTCCTTTTTTCCTATTTCATTTCTGTATTTTCCTCACCTTTACTGATCTAGGATTGTCTCATTCAATAAAGCATCTGCACATTAACTTTGACTCAGGCTCTGCTTTCTGAGTTAATACACAATAAAAAAGAAAGAAATTCAAGATCTATTAAAATGAGTTCACCTAATATTGTGAGCTTTTAGTATGTTTCAATTTGGTATATCTCTGATAACATTTTTAAACTATGAAACCATCTAAACAGAAAGGCTATGTATTCACCTTTGTTTTGACTGCTCAAGAAATCTGTGTATAGTAGGAGCTTCACAAATCTCCCTATGTGTGGAATTAAAATAGGTTATGAATGTTCCAGAAAAGTAGGAGCATTTATGTTCAGACTGAGCAGTGTTAGTGATCTGATACCAAGTTGTGAAAACCTTTCCAGATGTTGCTCTTTTACATGGTACTCAAAAAACATGACTCATTCAACCCAAGTTGACAAGATATTAAAAGCATGCACATTGTAAGGTTAGAGTGAAAATGAAGACTCCACATGGTTTTATTTCTGGGAAAACAAACTTTCTCAAGAATATATGTATGATAAAGAAGCTATATATATGTGTGTACACACACACACACACACACACATATACTGGACATACATTAACTTTGAAAACAGTCACAAACTGAACTGACCATATTTTAAGAGTTACCTAGATTCTATATTTTTAACGACTCACACAGTCTTAAATGTTTATTCCACAGCCTCTGTTGAAACAAATGAATAATAATGATTCTTCCTTTGTACAAATTTTCACTTTGACATAGTTTCTTCATTTTTATTTTTTCATGTCTTTATACAGTAGAACTAGATCTTTTTTGCTGCTACACATGTGCAATTTCTATTTTCAGATATAATAATAAAGAGGTGATAGCAGGTTTTCTCAGTTCCCTATTGTGTAATTCAAAAATTAATCTATTATAAGGATTATAATGGTGGCATGCTGGAACTGCCTGTGTGATCGCTCTGATTTCTTCTAGCCCATTATCACCAGCCCCAAAGAAATGTACACTGTAGCTAGCATAGTCACTTTGTCTTGAGCACATTTTTTTGTTTTTGTTGACTTGTTTTAATGTGGATTTTTCCATTATACAAAAATATGTTTTAATCTTTTTTGAAGTGCATTGTAATAAAACAAAATCTAATACTGTCTCTACCAAACATTATTGGGGGTCTACCTCTACCATATATGTTACCCATGATGGAATCCCATAGACTCATCTGCCCTCTCGGAGGATGTGAGTACCTGGGGAGAGTTACTTTAAGTGATAGCTAGCCCTCGACTGGTCTACATTTTAAGATTATAGGGAATTCGGTTATTAATTGACACCATCTACAGATTGTCCTTCATGGTAGGTAGATTGTATTCCTGTGGAGAGATCTCACAGGCTGTTTTGACTGAATGGAAGGCCTATTATTTTCTTTTCTTTTAAAAAATACCTTCTTTGATCTTTTCCCACTTTTTCTTTTTTTGTTTTATTGCTCTTAGTATTTAGAAAGCTATAGTAAATAAAATTGCAATTAAAGAAATAGATATGCAACATGATAAATGTGAAAAAATCTTAAAGTTGGATAGTATATTACTAAGACAAAGGCTTTTGACTTTTTAAAAGTAAATCTGCTATTTAAAAATTAATGTTCGTTACTAAAGAAAATAATTTTTAAAGTATTTTATTCTACAGAAAGGCAGAGAAGCAAGCAGCATGATAAAGCCATTCATCATAGTCAGCTTAAAATTGGCAAAGCTCATGCCAAGCATAGACTCTGTGGAAGATTTCATGGTCAATTAGGTAAATACATGTATAAAATGGACCCAGCACCGAAGATCACAGAGCCAATTACTGATCATGTTTAATTTCACCCCCCTACGTCCCAGAAGTCATTTTTCCCCTTACAATTTTAAGATATCCAAGTAAAATGTACAAACGACATTTTTGAACACCATAGAAAGCTTCATAACATTGTGTAATGAAGCATCATTAGTTCATAAGTATTGTTAGGTTTAGTCTTGTAAATGTCTGAGAGCTTTCTGAAGGCACCCTAGCTAAAGCTGTCTAGAGTATTTTTCATGACAGCATGATGGACATAGTGTATAATTTTAAGTATGCATTTTTCTATTTGAAAAACAAATTTGAGGCACATGGTTAGTTGTTTGCATTTGTGCAAGATTCAATTTATATTATAGAAAACCTGCTGACTAGCATTCCATTCAGGAGCATACTGTCCTACCATTTTATGCATGTCTGTATTCAAACTAGAATAGTATTAAATGAACCTTTTACATTTTAAATATTCAAGAGTTTTATATTCAAAATTTCTTTTCTCACTGTCAAACTAGTTTGCCTAAAGGCAAGGTAAGATCAAGTTAGACTCTCAAAGGTAGAATTAAATTTTATCATGGCATCCATCATAATATACAGTTTGCTTAATATGCAAATCAAGAGTATATGGATTCACAGAATAAAAGATTTTTAGGTAGTATGTGAAATCCAAGGGACCACTTTTATAGAATAGATTCCTTTTAAATTTACAGTTCCATCATTTTAATGAAAACACAGCGTAAACAAATTATAATAGAAATGCTTTAAGTTATGATTTTCCATTCAATTTTAGTTCTATTATGTTATTTTTCATGGCGGCTCTTTATTTAAAACTAATAAAAATAGAGGAGAAGAAATAAAATAAATATATACTAAAGAAATCATTACCTCAGCCTTTTTCGAGAGCTCCATCCAGTCATTTTTGTTGTAACTGCACATGATGCTAGCAATCACAATCTTTAAAAAGAAAAGGAAAAGAATATCAGTACAGTTATGCCTTTCTATGCAAAGGTATGTTAATATTTATATACATATATTTGTAATAGTATACAATGTTATGAAATTAATTTTCAATCAGTTGAAAGATAAATTATTAATAAACGGTAGGTTATTAGAGTGAAGGAAATGATGAGATTTAGGATTTCAGATATTAGAGAGTTTCTCATTTGCTCTCTTTGAATACTTGAGCAAGTTACTTACCTTTTCTAATGCTCAATATTCTCATTTTGAAAATGAAGATAATAATACTGATTTTGACAAACTCAGAAAGTGATACTGAGAATTACGCAAATTTGTGTATGTGAAAGGTTGTCTAAATTATACAATGACATAGATATGTTTATTAATATAATTAGTGGTATGCTGAAAGGTTTCAAGGTATAGCTAAAAGGTTTCAAGTTATGGAAAAGAAATAAATTAGTGTCTTCTTTCATCATATCTTATTATTGTATGGATAATAACATCTTACATATTCATAGTCATTATAATTTTAGATTTTGTAAAATGTTATGAACTACAGTCTTACATTAACCCTATAATGGAGACTATATAGAGTAATAGTTACTAGCATTTGCTCTGAAGGTAGAATGTCCACATTAGAAACTCTATCATTAAAATATGTGGCCCTGGGCAAGATATATAGTTTCCTTATTGCTTAAATAAGGATAATAGTATTAGCTACATAGAAAGCGAATAGTAGAAATTGCTAAGACTTTCATAGTCTAACAATGTGCTAAGCACTATTTTAATGTATTTTTTTTAACTTTATCAACTTAATCATTCCCAAATCCCTCTCCCCACTTTTCAGATGTATTATGCATTGCAGTATTGAGACATAAAGATTACACAGTTAATAAGGAGCAAGGTAGTGTCAGAACCCAGACCCAGGCAGTTTGGGTGGAATCTGTGCTTTTAACCACTAGGTTATACTGGACCGAAATATTCAATACATTTCAGCAGTTGCTTTAATTATTGTCATTTAAGACAAAAAGAGATTAAGACGCAGTTTGTGCCATGCCCAGTGTCACTGAGTCTAGCTGTAAATCCACTGACAATCACTGCTACCTCACCACATACAGAATTTTTATCTCTGTCTAGAAAGGAAACAAAGATATGTTCTAAAAGGCATGAATGCTTTTAGCATTGACAGGATGGAAATAAATTGTGATTACATTGAGAAGAGTTCGGAAACCAGATAGAGAAGCCCTGTTCTTAATGATGAGTTACTTTTACCCCTTCCTGATAGACTATAATTTCCATGGGAACTGAGGCTGCTTTGTGTATCATTATTTTATCTACAAAAACTAGTCTGGTGTTTGGCACAAAGCAGAAATGAGTGAATGAATGAAAAATATTAAGAATATTAAAAAGAAATGAATAATTCACCATTAGCTAGAAAAGGGAAAAATAAATTGTTGGAAAAAACTGTTGGACAATAATTATCATATGAGTTGGAGTAAGGGTGATCAGGGTTCACAGAGGTGTTAGTCTTGGTAATAGAAAAAGTGACCAAATGCAAAAATACAAAGGATGGGTCTCCCTGGTGGCGCAGTGGTTAAGCACTGCGCTGTGGAGCTGTCGGCAGTGGCGACGTGAGTTTGATGCCCAGCCAGGGAGATTCCCATATGTCACGGCAGACCTCTCCTGCCTCACCCGCTGCTCCCCTCAGCAGTGTATTTCCATCGATCTGCCTGTTCTGCTCCCCACTCTGTCTCTGGTGAACCCTCTCGAAGGCCCACGCCTCTGGCCTATACCCCAGCTCGTATGCATAAATAAATAAATCTTTAAAAAAAGAAAATTAAATCACTTTAAATATATATATATGTATAAATATATATATTATATAAATAAATATAAATATATAAATTTATAAATATATATAAATATATATTTATACATATATTTTTATATATATACACACACTCACACAGGACTTATGAACTAGAATAAGCGACTTAAAAAAAGGAATCAAGGTGCAGTCTTTAAGGAAAACGCTATGGAGAGTTCTCGAAAAGTTAAAAATGTGAATTACATATGATCCAGTTATTCCTCTTCACGCAGCCTCATTTCATGCAGCATTGTTTATAATAGTGCTGAGGTTGGTTTAAATCATTGTAAGGATCACGAGGAGTTAAAAGTGGACTTGATGGAGAGAAGCAAATATCACCCAGAGATTGTCCTGAATCTCAAAAGCACTGGTGCCATTAAATGCCCAGGAATGCAGTACAGGGTGTCACTTGGGTTTGAATCTCATTGGGGAGGTGGTGACCACAGGTGGGAGAGGTATATTATGTTCAACACAGCAGGTTTTATTTGTAGGTCCTGAGCCAAGCACAACTCTGTTCTTCTTTCCCCATCTTCTGAATATAGACTCTACCTTCCAGCTCTAAAGCTCGGGAAGACTCCTAGACAAAGCTAATCATAATTATCAGCCACCATGAAAATCCTTCACTGGAGCTGGAAAGGTAAAAACTGATTTTCTCATTGGTTCCTAAACTGGAAATAAGTGTGTGCAGAGCAGCTGGTGACCATTCACTGATTCCTCACTTAACCAACCATCCCAGCCCCAGCCAAAGGTAGCTGCACTAGAGAAAAACAGCAGAGACAGAGGAAAGTAAAGATGCAAGATGGGGGTAGATGTGGGTTATAGACCTTTTAAGCCAGGTGTACCACTACAATGCCTTTGGATGGGATCTAGTAACTACCAATTTTTAGCTTAAGAAAACTTAAGTCATATTCTGGTTTCTGTCATGTAGAATCTTGATAATTACTACATGTGAAACAAACATTTCTATTTTTGAAATAACTTCTAAGCCTTTTTTTAACAATCAAGTAAGTTTAAGGGAAATAATATTATGCATTATTTTAAAATACTAAATTGTCTAAGCAATCTAAATAGTTTTATTTAAAACCAGTGGATGGTTTTGAAAACATATGGTTGCATTCTATATGATATAAAGTTAATTTTATTCTTTATTAAAAGAGACTAGGAGTTTTCGAAGAGTGAGATAAAACATATTAACACTAAAAAGACACTGGGCATAATTGAATCTTATTTTGATCATTAGAAAGCCCTTCAAGTGTTTTGTTATACTTGGTTTTTAATCAAGCATGAGAAGACAGGCTATCTTTTTCCTATGAAGTAAAGAGAACTGATGGGTATTTTAAATAGTGAAACATCATGAAATGATACCAGAAATGAAGACCCAGTGAAACATGTTTTAATGGGTAATGTTTCCTTATATTACACTCTATTTATGTCATTTCTAGTGTTCTATATTTTATGGCTCATATTTTAAAATACTATTGGTTCAGTTTATATGTAAAAATCAAATGCTGTGTGGTGTCTGAACTACATCCTACATTTTATGTTACACATTCATACAATGTCAGTTAATGGATTAATAAGCAACTCAGCACCTACTGTAGTAAGTGCTAAATGACACACAAAAGGAGTTTAACACATTACTTAGTATTTGTTCATTCTACCAGTATTTCTTAAGCATCTACTATGTGCTAGTAACTGTTCTAACATAGTACTGATGAACAAAACATAAAAAGTCCCAATTGCCCTTCAATTCATGTTAGTAAAACAAACAAACAAACAAAAATCACTAGAATTATTTCACTACCAAGATTATTATTATGAGGCAGTAACAGAGGAAAGCATAGTGGTGAAACATTTGTGTGACTAAAGCTCTAACAGATGATGGTCAGTAAAGGGCTCTCAGAAGGAAGAACTGAAATCTAACAAGGCACCTCGTACTAAAGAATGGGATGGGGAATTGAGTGAAAGTTGACAAAAATTTTGGGTAGAGGAAACTGCATGTGCGAAGACTTCAAGGTGGGAATGATCAAGGTTATGTTTAAACAAACAGAAGACCTGTGAGGATGAAATTCTGTAATAGGGAAAGAATCGTATAAGAGAAAATGAGAGAAGTAGGCAATTGCCACATCTTTGAGGCGAAACCCTGTAAGAGGTTGAGGTTTATTATATACATGATGGGAGGTCATGAAAAGGTTTAAAAAGGGTGATCAAATGAGCATGCCACATGAGTCTAGGATTCACTCAAGAGGTTAAGAATGAAGGTATAAGTTTTAGAGATGACAACATATAGCAGGACTTAAAGCCACCTGGCTAGGTGACTGCATAAAGGGAAGAGAATAAAATAGAGGAAAAAAGTCTGAGACTGATGTCACAGATATCGAGAGGGAAGTGTTCAAAAATTAAGGGGCGATCAACTTGATGTGCTGTAAGATAGTGTAATAGCACAGAAAAATGTCTACTGGGTTTGGCAATATTGAAGCCATTGGTAAGCTTTCCAAGAAGGGTTTCAGTGAAGCAGGGAAAACAGAAGTCAGCCCAGAATAGTTTTCTTGAAAAGAATATGAAGAAGTAGAGTGAAGCAAGACACAAATATCTCTAAAGAATTTGTTGGGCTAGCTAAAAGAGAAATGAGGCAATGGAGGAAGCATTATGGGAGGTTTAGTGAGAGATTATTTTTTACTCAATATTTTAGTATATTTGATGCTGGAGAAAACCACCTGGAAAAGAAGAAGAAACTACTGAGAAGGCAAGAAATGAAGATAAATCCAGCACATAAATAGAAGAAGTAACATCTGATGGGAGCAGAAGCACTTCCACGTAACAGAGTGGAAGAGAGGGGTAACAAGAGAAAGAATAGAAATGGATATGCCTGAGTTTCAGTGTGGCAGCAGGTCTATCCCGCAAGCTGATGAGGCCACTGCTGGGCTCCTTGGTGGGGACTCCACTGAGCTGCCTGCTCTGGCTTTAGAGGGACTGAGGGAGCCCCCAAGACAGGTTATCAGTTGTCAGCAAATGTAAAAGCCTTTTCCCCAAATTTTCTGGGTTCAGTGTGAATGGATAGAGTCTTTGGAAGCAGGTTTGTTTCCTTCCTGTGTAGTCCCAGACTATCTGTGTTTTATGGAACCACCACTGAGTGAGCAGAAACTCTAGACTGAAGATATGACCTCAGTATTTATCATCTGAGATGACACTTCATCTCTAGGCCTATTCTCCTTCCACCCAAGACGCTACACAGAATGTCTGTCTGGTGTTTCTCTCCCAGCTGATTACAGCCAACCCAATTGTTACTAAGCTTTTAAACATGAAGTCAGGCTATCAGCATATGTGCCCTCTCCCATAGGATTCTAAAGTTCTGTCAAGAAAAAAAAATGTCTGATGAGCAAAGGTTTGACAGTAAGAAGGCTAATGGGGCTATCTTGTCTGATATAAAATCAGATAAAGGTTCCCATCCCATGTAACCTCTTGCTGAGAGTACTTTGAAATCAAATGGTTATAATAGAGGCAAGAAATGAAGAATCATTGAACAAAAGTGGATCTGCCTCCAGTCCTGAGTTTAAATTTACCAGGTTGGATTTTCTTGAACTGCAAGGTCTAGGGAACAGTGAGCGATCGGAGAATCAAAAACAACCACAATGGGGACCTTTACACTCTGTCTCTATCAAGATTTCAGTGTTATCAGAGGGTGAAATAGTGGTGAAAAAAATAATCTGGTTGAATCTGTAACTGATAATGCTGCTACCAATCCCTTTTCATGTACAAAAGGTCTTGGCGACCAATGTGTTATGTTGTTCAGTAGACATTATCTAAAGAACTGTCACCAGCCCCTAAGAACTTTACTTCCATGATAAACCTAAAGATGTTTCCTTCATCAACAGATCCTAAAAATCTCAAGTTTTATCTTCAGCGTCTTGCTACAAAGAGAAATACACTGCCCATCCCACTAAAATGTTCAAAGCAGCATAATGTGGTGATCTTGAGTAAAGAGGAGTCTCGAGAAAGAATGAGAAAAAGTCAGTCATTTTTCAATTCCTAACATTCAAGAGCCACCCAGGATTGAAGAGGCAGAGGAATTCCCCAAACTGACAGCTGTAAGAAGAGACAAAGTAGAGCCACCAAAATTTCAATCTACGGAAGCCACAGGATAATTTTAAAAACAGTGCCATGAAGAGCCAAATTCTAGTTCAGCTGGATTTGGAAGGAATGTTGATGACACTGGAAAAGCAGCAGCACTCCAAACTGCAAAACAGTGGTGTTCTCTGTGTGGCGGCAGTGCCAGTACTTTCCAAAGAGGCTGGTCTGGGAAGTAGTGCCACTACTTCAGCCAGGTGAACACCACGTGCAACCACCAGGACTCCAGACTCCTCCCCTGCCCCCCTCACCACGAAGAAACTGAAGCAGAGGAAGATCTTCAAGATCAAGAAGCAGACCTTGCTGAAGATTGTGTTGAGAGAATGGCAGAGAAGAAAGCAGCAGCATCTCAAGAAAAAGCTGTGAGGCTGACTTCTGCTCCCCCAAGTACTGAAGTAGCTTTCTTATTAGTCTCCTTATCTCTGATTTCGGTCTATGCCATCTACTAAATCCTTTTTAAAGAGACAAAACTGATCACACTCTGCTTCAATTCAATATCAGAAAAAAATCCAAGTTTTTAATATGCTATACAAGAACATGATGCAAGTTTGCTCCAACCACACTGAATTACTGTTTCTTGAATGTAACACACATTCTTCCCTCTCTTGACCATATGTCTATTCCTTTTGTCTGAATGAATAAGGAATGGTCCCTGTGCTCTAGGAGCATATGCTATAATAAATGAGACATATGTAAATTGATACAAAAATAATTATAGTGTATGAACCAGGACAGAGTGGGAACAGAAAGGAATGGGTGATCATTTGTACCTGTGTGACTCATAGAAAAATGAGTCCATCAACTCTGAAATCACACAAGTGTATTTACTGGAAATTGATTAGAAATAAAGGGGCAAGAGTACTCCAGGTGAGTAGCAGGAGCAAAGGCACAGGATATTGTGTCTAAAGAATGTGCTCTGTTTAAAGAATTTCAAGTAGTTCAGTGTAGCTTTGGGAGAAATGAATGGCTATACATCTTGGGCAATGGAGCTGGAAGTACAGGTAGGAACCAAGTTTATTCAGGCAATGACCTAAAACAATGGTTTCTAATCAAATGAGCATTTGCATTTGAATATTAGATCATTTCTCTCTAGAAAATTTCTGTTTCGCTTTTGGTTAGTACCTTCTTTAGGAAAGCTCTTCCTTGCTACTCTTTCCTTCCCTGACTATGTCAGGCACCACTTTTTCATGATCTCACATCATCTTTTGAATTTCCTATCATATAATTTATTATATTGTAATAGTTGTTTGCATGTTTTTGAAAAGTTGTTTTTGGGAACAGGCCCCATTTTTCATCTCTCTATCTCTAGTACCTAATAATTGTACTCTGAACATGATTAAGATTCAATAAATATCTGCCCTAAAGAAATATTAAAATTGGAGCTGAAAAAAGGAGTTCCAAGTAATATATATTTTTATTGCTAATCCCAGTGTCTAACAGTAAGAAAATTCCTACATCCTACAGAAAATAAGAAGGAAAGATAAGTGGTACAAAGTGATAAGCTTAAGAACCTCTTATAACATATTCTTAAAGTCAAAGAATAATAATCTGTTGTATGTGTTTAAGTATTTATATTATAAAATATATAAATATATAAATATTTTCTCATACATCATCTCATTTCTCTCAAATGCACAATAATTTAGAGAACCATATAAAGAGAATAATGAGCTCAAGTAATTTAAATTATTTTAGCAGGGTAAAGATAATCAATAGCAGAGGCAGGGATTAAATTCAGGTCTTTGGACTCCAAGTTCCTCTCTACTACATCAAGACTATACCATATTGATTTCCTATCCTTTTAGTTTACATTGGAGATTCTAGTTGACTTTGAGTCCTCAACCCTCTTGTAGTAAATTATTTAAAAAAAAAGTGTTCTCCTCTCTATATCCATGCCCCATTTGCAATGTAACTCTGCAGCTAATCTCATCAAGTGGGGGATTTATTTTCCTACCACTTGAATCCGTATGACATTGGGATTTGTTTTAATCACCAGAACAAAGGAGAAGTGATGTTATGCTAGTGTTGAACTAAGACTTGAAGAGGACTTTGTCCTCTTCTACTTATTCTCTGGAAATCCTGCCTAGACATGCAAGCAAGCTAGCATAGTGTTCTGAAGGATCAGAAACCTAAGGGAATAAAGATGCATCATCAAGCTAAGCCATTCAAGGCCAGATAACCTTGAGCCTAACTGGAAGTTGACCATAGAAGGAATGAGACCAGCTGAAACCAGAAGAACCATACCAAACTGTCCCAGACCAAACTGCTAAGCACAGTTCAAACTGCTAACTTACAAAATTGCATACTAAGTTAGTAGTTGCTTGACTCCATGAAGTCTGCTGTATTTTATTATGCAATCAATGTTAACTGATACCTCTACTAGTACGTACAACAATTAGAACTATCATATGCTGTGTACTTGCACATGCCAAGCACTGTGTAAATATTTCACATGCATGATCTTTAATCCTTAGAACATGATAAACTAGAAATTATCAGTCTCATTTTACAGGTAGGAATAAAAAAAACTATTCTAAGAAATCAAATAACTACTCACTATTGCCCAACAAATCTATAGAAAAACTTGTGGATATATTTTTATACACGGTGGATTTTATTCAATGTGTGCCAATTTCTATTACTTTCATTCTTAGGGGTTAACCCTATTTCTGTGTTATTGGTTTATTATTTCACTGCAACTCCATAAATACCAACAGAATTAGACAGGTGGATGGAAATGCTTACGGAATCATAAAGTCAAAGGAAAGATCAAGTGAACAAGTGCTTCCTGAACACTAAAACACTTTAAGGGATGAAGATAGGGTAGTGTTGCCCCTTAATAATCTTGCCCTAAGCAACATTGCTGTCTTTTATCTTTACACACCAAAGCAAGTCCCCTGTATATATTGCTCAATAGACCAGCTTTAAAGTTTTCATTCTTTCTCCCTTGCCTATTATTCTTATACCCAACTCCTCAGACAGCATATCTCTAATTCACTCCTCAAGGTCTGACTCAGAACTAATTTCTATCACACTGTCCTCAATGATCTCAGAGACAGAATCACTGTTTTTATTGGGTACTTCAAGTGTGATGCACATATCCAGTTCCTGACACATTGCTTCACAAATCTGTGTTTACTTATTCCACTGACTTCTTAGTCCACTCAATGAGGGAATATGACAATTTTTATTTACTTTTATTTTCTTATTCATTGAGAAATGAATGACATGTAACGTGCATATAATAAATGTCTATAAAAGGATAATTTATTGTTATTTTATTAATTTTTATTATTTCCTTGTTTCAACCCTGTAAAGACTGTAATACTTACTATGAGCATGGAATAAAGTGCACATATGAAACTACCATGGAACCATACATTTTTCTACCTGTAAACCTTTTACAGTCTTCATAGCATGACTTTGGCACCCACTTTAATCTCTGATGTCTAACTGGATTTGGATTGTTGTTCTATCACTGTTGACCCTTCACAGAGGTGGCAGTAAGTCAACTGAAGTCATGAGATTTGAATTCGCTGTACACAAAAAAGGTGTGTTTCCTACACAAAACCTGTGTATGAGACTTGACTTTGATTTTATTTAAAAGGTCATGAAATGTTGCCTGTATTGATGTGGTTCATTCAGGGATAGAGCCTTTAAAAGGAACATAAAGGGGATGATTTCAAATATGTTGTTAAATATATATATTCTAATTTTAAATATTTTCTATTTGGAGGTTTAATATATAGTCATTTAATGGACTGCCTTTATAGATTAACAAAGTTGGTAATACAGTGGTAAAATGTGATACAGGAACTTAAAAAAAAATAAAGAGCTTAACAATAAAAGCTCTCCAAATAATTACATGGAAGGATGTACTGCGTTAAATAGTTTGGGCACTTCTTCCAATACCATACATACAGAGCATACAGGTATTGCAAAAATTATTAAACATTTTTTCTAAGGGCTTTAAATACTCAAGTGAAAATTTTATATAAAAAATAATTAATTTGATTATTTTATAAGATGTAGTTGTTTTGCTCTTGTTAACGATGATTGTATGTTTAATGCATTTAATTGGATAATCCTGTTGTATAATTTAGTGGCAATGTGTCAAGCACTGGGTGGTAACTTTCTGGAGGATATAGGCTGTGTGTTATAGCTCAATAAAATGTCCCTTGTGGGCTGGGACTGCCAGTTCTGCTTATTGATACATATGACACATAGTAGGAACTCAGGATATTTGTTGAATGAAGAAATAAGATGTGCTATATCGACAAAATGGAATATTACACAACTCTAAAAAAGATTAAATCCTGTCCTTTGCAAAGAATGAATAAACCAGGAAGGGATTAATTTTAGTGAAATAAGGTAAGAGAAAGACAAGTACTATATAATTTCACTCATATGTGATAAAGAAACAAAATGTATGAAGAAAACAATCTTGTGTACTAAAAAACAAAATGGTGGTTACCAGAAGGGAAAGAGGAAGTGGGGTTGGTAAACTGGGCAAAAGGGGTAGATTGTGTGATAATAAATAGAAACTGGATGTTTGGTGACAAGGATAATACATACAGATGTGGATATATAAATCTGTACAGATGAAACCTATAGATTATAAACCAATGTTACTACAATAAAAAGAATAGTTGAGATTCAGTATTTGTTAAACACAATGCTTTTAAGAAGTCAAGAACTTCTAAACACATAAAACTTACTCTTTTCCAACTATCCTGTATTATCTCACAGGTATTCCAAATGAATACTAAATTCAATTTACTGTAGAACATATTCTTCATCCTTGGAGGATTCTTTCCAGGCTGCTTTCTCAAATTTATATATTCTTTCCCAGACATACATAGGTCTCTCTCTACTTCCTTCCATTCTCTGCTCAAATGATATTGTCTTGGTAGCACTCTATCTAATATTACAAACCATCCCCTCTGATTTTATTTCCTATGATACTTTATATTATATCACTTTATTATTTAATATATATAAAATATTTTTCATTACTAAGCTGTAATATAAGCCTAGCTAGACTAAGAACCCAAGTTTTGGATATAAAAATGTACTGCCATACAGTAGATACTCCATAATGATACTAACATTCCACTGTCTCTTTCTGTATCAATCTATCAGTTACCTGATCTATAAAACGGGAATAATTTCATTTACCACATTTACTTCATAAAGATGATTCTGATAATTACATGGTATTATATATTTGACATTAAGTACTTTTCAATGAAATTTAATGATTATTTCTATGACAAAGAGAATAACGTCCTATTCATATTACCATTTTCTACAATTTAGTTGGATTGCAAACAATGACATTTTCAAATAGCAAAATACTTTCATTTCAGACATTCACAGATAAGACTTATAAAAATATGTCACTTGAAAGGGTAAAAAGCACCCTCTTCATATGTTCCTTTGATCTTTCTGGAATGTCACATTATGGGTATATTATATTTATAAATTAATACAGTTTAAAGAATGAAGGTGGATGTACAAAATGAATTTTACACATAAATTCACATTTTATAGATATTTTAAATTTGTTTTTAGATTTCATTAAATTAATAGAAAATTCACTAATATCTAGGGCACCTTTTAATTAAATCATGCTCACTGGTTTAATTTGTTTTATTGGAATGGAGAGTTAATCATCTCCTCCCCCCTCCTCTCCTCCCCACACACACCTATTCAGCAAAATGATTCTAGGAACTTTGAGCCCCAGAGACCTGTGCTTGCTGGATGTGGAGGCCCCAAAGAGGGTTACTATTACAAATAGATGCCAAATTACGGATTGAGTAGCATGCTGGGACCAGCTCGATCTGGCAAAGAAGACATGAAAGGTGGGATGGAAGTTAGGAATCATGCCCTTCATCTGAGAATTCTAAGAGGCGTGCTTTCTAAAGCACAGAGCTAGAAGCTTCTCTTCTCTCTGCATGAGAATTACATATTTTCACTATACCTGTCTTTCTCCTGTGCACCTCTGCAATTACTCATTCATCACCTTTCTCCCCAGGAGACTATCTCCTTCAGTAACCCGCCTTGAGAAAGACACAGAGAAGAAGCTGAGTGAAAACTAGATGAATGAATAAACTAATGATCCTGTGCACACTTATTGCACAAATGATCTCATCTTCACTTTTTCTGCTCTCTTTACTCCTCTTCATTATGTCCCATACCCGCCACAGTTTCCTTCACTTCAGTCAGACTTTTCTGTACAGGAAGCTGTTTCCATGTTTAGACATACTTGTTTCCCCCTCTTTCATTTTAAGCTGCCACATTTGCCAACAATGGGCACCTTGGTACACAACCCAAAAAACCAAACCTCTAATATGCTTTGTTTTTCAGGATAATGACTAATGAAATCCAATTTATGAAACTTTTGTGTATCATGGAATACAGATAAATGATTCCCCTGCTGTATATGTTATAGATTCTTGGGAATCAACCAAAGATTTCCCCCACATTTTATAAAGATCTTAGGGTTTCATCCATATTCCAAATTTCAGTTCAAACTGTTCCTTCTTAGAAGCTTGGCACATTGATTTACAATAGAAATAATGACAGGGCCTTTTTCAAAGTGATTGGAACCTTTCTGGCATAAACTTTATACAGCATAATGAATGTGTTGGCATTTGGTACTTATTTGCATACTATAAAAATAAAACAGTGTACAACAAAGTTCCTGTTAAATTCACATTATCTGTTAAATAAAGATACTCAAAAGGCAATGTAACCTAATTAAAATGAAGAAATGATATTCAAGCCATACTTACACACTTCTATAGCAATATCTAAGCACCAGTATTTACAATTCATGCAAAGGCTATATACCTCATTAAGCACTCTAGGGAGAAAATTCCCAAATTTCTTTACGCCAATTAATTATTTCATAAAATTTTATACATATGAATATTAGCTATTTCAACCACTGGATTAAAGTCACATTTGACTATAATGAATGCATCAGAAGTTCTAATCTTGAAGAAAAGTCTGAAAGATGTTCTCAGAGTTTAAAATTTGATGCTTTTTCACAGTAATATATTGAAAGTTTGAATATGAAAAGTATTTTTTTCTCTTCGGTGTTTTTCTTTTTCTCATTGTTCATACTTTCCAGCTTGCTCATGAATGCACAAATGTTGACATCAATGCTGTTTTTAAGGAACAACAATGAGGTGTCTGTTCGTAATTTTTTCCCTCCTATCTCCCACATATAATTACATGATCTTTGAAACTTTCAAAACAAACAGGAGAAAAGTGGCCTTTCAAAATGGAGTAATTGTATGGCTGGGGTTTTTAATCTTCTAAATTAAGGTAGATTATACATTTTCCCCACTTTATAAGATTTCCCAATTTGAAAGTTTGCTTGGCTGGGACCTTCCTGGTGGCGCAGTGGTTGAGCGCTGCGCTGTGGAGCTGTCGGCAGCGGGCGATGTGAGTTCGACACCCAGCCAACTACCAAAAACAAAGAGCAAGTGGTCCCTGCCCTTGTATTTGTAACAAAAAATACAAAAGCAAAACAAAACCTCTCAGATTTTTGCTAAATAAAAGAATGAATGCAGATTCATTCATTCAAGACTGGATGGAAACTTCTTTTTGGTACCCTGCTGTTCTTCCTTGAGACAGTAGTGTTGAATGAGGGCCAGATAGAATGAAAAGGACTCACAAATGTAGTAGATCTTGCCTGTCACCCAACACATCTTCCCCTTAGTATAAAACTATTTGCTACATTGTTTCCTTTGGTATATTTTTACAGTGATACAGAATTTTACTATTTCTTTAGGAAGAATTTGCAACACAGTAGGTATTACTATCAAGAGTTTTTATTCCTTTCCTCCCCCCCATCTCAAGAAGATACTCTCAAGTATGCTCTTCAGTAAGCCTAAGCCACTCCCTTTCTTCAAACATATTCTAATGACTTAGGTTATTATTTCTCCATTGATATTGTTCAGTTAAGTCAGAAAATTTTACTGCATTTATTAAATGTATTATAAATGCTTCCAAATTGTTTGTATAAATACTATATACACATGCATATATAGAAATCACATACCAATTATATAGATGCATAAACAGGCATGTTTTTCCATCAGCCAACTACCCCAAAACTATTCTGAAACAGTTCCTATGAGACTGAATTACTCAAGCACATACACACACACACGTACACACACATCTGCACACGCACAAACATGCATGCACACAATTCTATAAATTGCAAAGAAAAATTCTAGTTTACAGATTTAACCTTAAAATTTTGTATTATTCATGCAAAGTCTTTCATTTCAAATTGTAATTTATCAATTTGTCTTTCTATCAATTGGCTATCAACCTTGGTCAAGCACACCAGCAATTTCTAGTAAAGGACTCACTGTATCAATATACCACCGCAAAGAGGCTGTAGGTGTTTGAAACTCATTATATGGGATATTGCCCCTATCTTATAATTATGGTCACTAAGAAATGCCAAACTAGTGTCTACAATTCATATAATAAAGCACATGTCTAATTTTAGCCTGGTGGTAGTTTCACAGTACCATTTTTCTGAGGTGCATCAGAAGACAACCATAGAGGAAAATTAATTTTGCCTTTTAACTAGCAGAACAAGATACTCATCTGAAAATATGTGTGCTTCACAGTTTTCTTTCTTCTCATATAGAATTACTCTGCCTCATCACATTTCTTATCACTCTCTTATTTATTTGTGGAGGAGGTTTCATTCTCCATTGAATATGCTGTAGCTATAAAATGAATCAAGTCTTTTCTAGGTGCCAAGTATTTTAGTTCACACCTGTATCTTACTAAGCCTCATAACAGCAAGCAGTACTGAAGCATTTCTATTGCCTCCCTTGGTGTGTAATCTGGTTTGAAGGAAAAGCTTCTTTATGTCATCACTTCATCCTAAATACCTTTGTGAGTGAATCTTATATCAGCTACTCTTAAAAATTCTTATTAACCAGGTACCTCATTTTTTTTTAAAGAAACTCATCAACTTTCCTTAATTTTACACTAAAATTTCCTTTATCAGAATAAGATTTCTGTGCAAGTATGATGTCTGTTTTTACTTCATATGAATTTATTTTTCATGAAGCAATGAAGAAAAAGAAAAAAAAAACCTTAATGAAAACAACAAACTCCAGGACACATGTAAAGTGAAAAGAAAGCAAAACTATCCATCTCCATAATTTTGCAGGATTCTATTGAAGCTAGTATGATAGTCGTCATAGATTCGTAGCTCATCAGATGATCTTTGCCGTAATAATCTGCATCCTGGATGAAACATGACTTAATTTGCTATAGAAACTACTATGCTTCCTGAGTTGCACATATTTAAATGAGATATGTATCAGTAAGATGGCACCTTCCATGTGCCACTAATGATCAAATTCTTCCTAACATCCCCCAGCTTGAACCCAAGTCTGCGGCATACCAGCATGTGTGTGTGTGTGTGTGTGTGTGTGTCTACTCCTGTAGCATGTACAACTTGTAAAGATGTGGATTTTGCCTTTTTATTGTTATTTTGTATGTATTTGACCTGCCTGCCCAAAAATGTATACTCCTTTAGTGGAAGGGGTTCTTTGTTATACACTTTACTTTCCAAAGTGTGGTGTCTTACATGTATTAGCTATATTCCTGATTAGTAGATATGGCAACTATTCACTAGCACTGTCTTACTATAGAAAAGGATGAAGGACATTATTAGCATAACAAAAGCAATCCAATAATATTGATGCTCAAGGACCATTGACTTTTTCAGGTCCCATTTTGTCAGCATTTGGTATTAAATCTCTTTTTGTTGAGAATCTGAAAAACATGTCACAATACAGGATGCTTTACAAAGAGGGCAATCTAATTCCTTGTAGCTTTGAAAGGATTTCAAAATGTGTCATTCCATTTACCTACAAGGACTAAATTCACATGAATTAGCCTCTCACTCATCCAATGTGGTACATAGGCTTGTTGTCTTCAGTGGTTTACGTAAAACTATAACTTGGGTTTTACTTAAGGAAGTGTATCTGGTGATTGCATATGGTACTATATTCTTCCAGAATCACTGATTGAATAAATGCTTTACCCTCTGATTTGCTCAGGCATCAAATGTTTGGACATCCCTCATTTAAAACTTTGAAAACACTATTTCGTTTGAGTTTTTAGATAGACAGCAATGGATTTTTCTAACAGAAATGGATCCTAGAATACATTGAAACCACTGGCATAGCATTTCTTTTGAAGCACTTCTGGGGTAGCGAGCTGTTGCCAAAACTTCACACTATTCTTTGTGAAACAGAAAAAAGAATCTATCTGCAAATCATTAGGGATCCATGACCTAGAAGGTTATTTGCAAACACAATGTACTTTTAAATGATTGTGCAGGTATTGCTCCATGCATTGGGATGGCAGGATTCCTGCACTTCTTTGGTCTACCCCTGACCCAATGCTGCTCACTGAACTACTCCTTAATTTAGGTATTGGCTTCATCTCCAGCCTAAAGGATTTCTTATTGACTCATAATTCCCTACTATTGGAATACAACACCGCCACATAATTATTAATGTTAAACTTTCTAAGGAGAGAAAGGGCCCCCCCCCCCACCTTTGGTTAGGTGTTTGACAAGAAACAGCTCCCTAAGGTCTGCAAGGGAGCAATTTGATGTAGTGAAAAGATCATGGGCTTCTACATTTCCTAGCTTGGACATCAGCTAAGTTTCACAATCTCTTGGAAAACTTAATTCTATAAACCTCCATCTTCTTATCTATAACAGGGGGTAAATAACAGCCACCTTACTTAATTGCAGAGTTACCTTTTGAAGCATTTTTCTCTATTTCTTTATCTGTCCCTATTGCATCTATAATGCTACCTCCATTGCTACTTCTATACCTGTATTTATAAATAATAAAAAACACTCAAAATACTAGCTAGTTCCTCATCTTCTGCAATTATTATATATTACTTATATTCAAATACTAAACTACATATGTAAATTTCAATTTGACCAAATAATATAACACATGATTCTAAACTGTAGAATTGTGTTAAGTGAATAAAGGACATATAGAAGTACATTTCTTTTAAACAAGACTACATAGAGTGTGCCAAATAGTCTTTAAATAGCCATATTTCGCTTTCTGGTAGATCTGATTTTGATTTTATTTTACTATGTTGCTTTCACTTCAATTTTTTTCAATGTTGAAATACAAATATGCTTCTTATTAAAAACTACCTAGCACATCAAATCCCATGCAATAAGAGTGTTAACCATTGTAAACCCTGTCATGTCTTTGAGAAGCAGAGGAATTATCTTGTTATCAATTTAATAATGGAACATTGAAGTAAATGATGCCATCCACTGACACCAGTAACACTGTCTCTCTGGGGAAATTCATGTCTGTGAGAACTGTCAATCTAGATGGATATGGACATATTAAACATACTCCCTTCAATCCATAAATCTACTCTTTCTGGGATACAGTAATAAAAAGATTCCTTATTTTGATAAAAACAACAATGTAGAATATCTTGACATTACTGATCTATAATCCCTTTATTAAAAATATTTTGTGGAAGGGTTTAGTAAATAATTTATAACAAATTTTCTTTTTCTTCTTTTTTTTTCTTTAGAGTAACCTATGAGTAAATATGTTTCTGAAGTTTTAGATGAATGAAGCATTAGTAATTACATAGAGAAGTAGGAAATGTATATGTTATGATTCAGTTAGTTGCTTGAAAATCTTTCTGCAAAACACAGTGTACCTTTGTTGTTTTGCATTAAAATTGCCTCTAGTTCTAATTCAGACGATGTAAAATAATTCCTTATATTAAAAGTATCATACATTTTCCCATGAGAAAATATGACAAGAAAAGAAAAATTGAAATATATGAAATATTTGTAATAGAAAAGAATGAAGTCTTGCCAGTATGAAAATACAACATGAAAACAAGCAGAAAGCAAGAAGTCAGCTTAGTTGCATTGTTGTTACTAAGATGCATGGTATTTTAGATGACTGATGAAGAT
Source organism: Scalopus aquaticus (assembly GCA_004024925.1). Taxonomy (NCBI): domain Eukaryota; kingdom Metazoa; phylum Chordata; class Mammalia; order Eulipotyphla; family Talpidae; genus Scalopus; species Scalopus aquaticus. The sequence continues at coordinate 61,036 of PVIJ01008323.1, forward strand.
TAAATTGCATTAATGAGAACAAATTTTAGCATAAACCAAGAAACAATGGCAACCTCAACACCTATGGACTGAAAATGGAAGAAGAATATTAACAAGGGAAAAAATTCTTCACTTTTGCACTCTATCCACCTCTTTGGTATGCAGCACAAGATTCTAACGTCTGATATCCTAGGATTGAGTTCTGGAACCTTCACTGATATGCTGTGTGTACTAAGCAAAACCTCTTCATTTCTTCAAATTTCTTAACTGTGAAACGGATGTAATTACAGTGCTTCCCCATAATCTTTTTTTGTAAGAGTTGAAAAGTTTTAATTTTACCAAGTCTTTAATACTACATCTGGTATAGAAACACTCAGTAAATTTTAGTCATTAATTTTGTCAGCTCCAGAATGATAATACATAATATCAAGCCACCAAGGATCAATTTCCAAGTGGTTCAGAACAACTATTTGCATGAAAACCCACCAGCTTTCCTTGGAGAAAAGTTAAAAGGTTTTGGGTCTGACACTAAAACACTTGAGGGACATCAAGTTGAAGATTTCTCAGGAACAAAAAGAAAGAAGTGACTTTCCAAATCACTGGGTGACCAACAAATATGAGGATGGGTTGTTTCGTGGTTTACTGTTCATTACATTATCCAGAGAAGGCAATAGTGCCTAGCACATGGCAGGTCGGAAGAATGAATACACCTTAGTTTGGGACACAAACTGCCTAACAATATGGACTAGAGCTATGACATGAGATGACATCCAAATCCTGTGTCACTATACCAAGGGAAACTGTTGCAACCTTTCTGAGGAACAGAAACACCATTCAAAGATAACAAGTCCAGCATTTTAAAGACTGTTACTTCTGGTGGAAATTCTCCCTCAGCTTTGACAGCAATAGCAATAGCTATAGGAAGCATGTTTCCAGGAGCAAAAAAGCAGGGGGAAATCCTGTAAGAGGAGAGATGAGGTTCTGAATTAAGAATGAAACAGTAGGACAGGCGAAGCACTAGTCTATAATGATAGAAGCAAAGAGATTATCAAGAACAGAGAGGATTGTATTGTGTATTAATACTGAGTGCTGCTTTTGAGTCAGGAGACCCAGAAGCTGTGATTCATTCCTATTCTCTGCTTTTTGTTTGAGAGAAGTGAGAGATACAAAATTATCCTCATCACTAATTGTAAGTAGTATTATGAATAAAGTAAAAAAAAGCAAAAAAATCTGCTTTTTACATCTTTATATTATTAATGAAGGTAAGAATATTTGAATATGGAATCATTTGAAGATTAGAAAGTGAACATTTCAAACAAAATAATGCATTCACTAGGCAGAGTTTTACAATTAAAGGGAAGAAAGCTTTCAAGATTTGATCATTTAGTCCTTATCAAATGACTATAGAAATGACTGCACAAGTCTCAAATGGCATATAGCTTTGAATAAGGCATTTAAGGTCACATTTGCAGATTTCCTCTGACAACATGTTCATTGCTAACGAGGGATTGTGGGAGCCTAATCTAGGAGAAGACTATGAAAGTAGCCAACCAAAGGCAAGTTGAAAAACAATAAACTAGAAATTTATTTTTCTGATCTGGGTTTGAGGAAACGTCTCATTTCTACTTTCATGGTATTTGTTGGGCCAATGCCTTTCTCTAAGTTCCTGCAAATGAGAATAGAGATCCTGAGCACATAAAAGGGTAATAGGCTCAACTAATTCATTCACAGAACACAAAGCATGTGCCAAGAATGGTGCTAGCTTCTAGGTATTCAGTAATCAAGAAACTACATGTGATACTGACATATATAACTCAGGCTTATGGCCAGTGGAGAAGAGAAACATTTAAAAAACATAACAAAATTATGTATAAGTACAAACTGTGATGAGTGCTTCAAAAAGGTTGCTAACCAAGCAAAGAAATAAAGGATAGGGACCTCATATGAATCACTCTTTCAGGTAATGATTCCCCATAAATGTAACTTACAAGTGGAAATCTGACAGATGAATGTGAAGTTGTGGGTGAATGGCCAAATTCAAGTAAAGGGGATATTATTACCCAGGCACAGATGCAGTGAGAACTAGGTATGTTTAATACATAAAAAAGTATTATTGGATGGAATGAGGTACTGCCAGGCAAGCAGACAGCAGCCATATTAAAATGTCAGTCTTAGCAAGAGACAGCAGCAGGTGTGAGGACTTCACTAGACATGAGATAGAGAACTCTCCAGCTCTCCCTAACTCCCCTTTTCTTCGAATGGAGGATGGCATTGAATAGCACTCAATTCCTGATTTTATTCAAGTCTGTAACCACACATCCATCCTCTAAGCTCATTTTTTTGTCTGGTTCAAAGTCTGGCCAAGTAGTGGGGGGGGGTATGATTATACCGACACGGAGTGGGTGGAAGGGAAGCAGCAATGTCCTTTGTTCCTTTCCTTTCAGACCTGATGTTATCCTAAAGAAGAGCGTACACAATGACATTGCGTCCCTCCTGCTGGGGAGAGTGCAGAATTGGTCATGGGCAATTGTGAGCACAGAGCTGACATAGTACCCTGGTGACCCGAATGAGTTAATTCATTGTCCAGAAGCTCTAATTTACAACCAGGAAGAATTTGGGGCATTGAGAGGCAGATTGAATAGGTCCATTTTTACCCATTGTGATTTTAGTGACAGGTCCAGTTTGCTCTAGTCTAAACTGACTCACCAAATCATGCATTCAGACAATTAAATCACCAACCCTTTGACATATTGTAGAATATCTGCAATGTAACATTGCACTGTCACTTTAGGGTCCAGCTTAATGTGTTCTTTACTTCCCAGTCCTCTTCTTTTTCAGGCATTTTGCGCTGAAAATTTTCTTTGACACAGATTTTAAACTAAGTCATTAATATTGTTGTGTATCTTTCTATTAATGATGAGTACAAAATTTTTAATATAAACCCGCCACAAAACCAGACAATTAGAAACACATATAATTCTCCTGACTGTAAGACTTGTACCTGTTTAGTATACCTACACTGTCATATATGTTTGCCTTTTTGTGTAGAATTATTTTAGCATATAATAATCATAATACTTATTTTTTATGGATGCTAACAATTCTGAGAGATAATGCCAATAAAATTGATAGTCAAAGGCAGAAGTACCCGTCCACAATGGTTCATAAAATTAATGGAAATAATATTTGGAAAATCCTTAATAGTCTTTAGATAAGAGAAATATATAAAAGTGGTCTTATAGTAAGGGGTGTTCAGGAGGACAGGCAGAAGCTCAAGAATTTCTGTTAAGGTGGTTAAGGCAGGAATTGTCATGATACTTCTGGATGGAAACAGGGTAGAAATGTATTTTTCCTCACATGAGTAGAAAAGACAAGGAAAGTGATAACAAAAGAGCACTGACAAAGAAAACACAGACATGTTGCTCAGATAAGAGAGAAACAGGTGGAGGAAACAGACCTGCTAGATTGTTCAAGAAGGATCCTTTGACCTCACAGGTTGAACTGTATCACCAGAACCGTATTAAGGAGGAAACGAAAATTGGTTATTGTACTATTTGTGTTCTTTTATTATTATCATGCAAATATTCATAGTGAAATTATCCATTAACATTCATTACAGAGTTTAAGTTCAGTGATTCTAAAAGACTCTCCTGTTACCTTCATAAAATTTGTGCTAAAGAGTCCTCCCTATCTCCTCACGTTGATATTAGTATACGAGCTAGTGGTAATTGTATTGTAGAATTTTGTGCTCACAGTGAATAAAAAATAAAACTTTTCTGAATGCTATTTCATCGATGGCCAAACTTTTGCTAGAGCTTTTCACAATACACAAATCCAAAAAGTTAAGTTTCCTGGTCATTGCCAGCTTCCCCATTATCTTTAGTCTATGTTCCAAACGTAGAGGCTGAACAATTCATTTTTTTCAGATTTAAAATTGAAAAAATCCATATATTATTATAAAATGGAATCACATTTATTGAATATTGATAGGTAGAAATTTTAGGACATAGGATGAGTATGCTTAGAATATTGCATTATGAAAAACTGACAAAACTTGGGTGGGAATGCATTCATTAATTTTAAAGCCCCAGACAATAAATAGGTATACATTTGGCACAGATTATTTCTTACTAAGTATAGATTAAAATCAATAGGATAATAGGATGTTTCAAAATTATTTCAACTCAAGGAGAACAAATGTAAAATATCTACTCTTACTCTTACAATAATATAGTATAATTGATTATTAAGCTGGTCTCTTTAAAAAACTTAAGATTTGCCTATTTAGAACTTTAGGGTAGAACAAAAGACAAATCAAGTTATTTGAGCATAATATGAAAATCCTATGAAAGCCAGAATCATCAAAGTAGATGATAAAATCATAATATTTTCTTATTAATTAAATATTGGCCAGAAACATATTTGTTACTAAATCTAAAAAGATATTAGAAAAAAATGAAAATAAGATCTCTTCTTTCCTTTTATGACCACAACTTTTTGAAAACTCTAACCTGCTTTAATCAATGATCCAGCTATTCATTACTCCAGAGGAAAAAATTAGAAGGAACATTTTATAAAAAGAGATATCTAAAATTAGTAAGGTGTCTTATTTAGCTATTCTTCTACATGACATACAAACTTGAACAATGATAATGGTATATTTAATAGTATACCCTTTATTTAATAATAAAGGTAAGTTAACAAAATATACTTCATCTGAGTAACTATGACTCTAACCTCCCAACTCTGGTCAAATCCTTTTGAATAGGATCCAAAAATCATTCTCACTTGAAACCTTGATAGCATTCTTTTAATTATTTCCTTGTCACAAGTTTCATTCCTGGCTTGCATTGTGACTGCAAAATTTTCATACATATTATACATATTGGCTTTAGTTGTCTAAAAAATAAATTCATATCTCTAAGAACTTACAAATATAATCATATAAACTAGATAAGAAAATATAGAAAAAAACATGTATGGGTGGTGCACAGAAAGATTTTCTATATATTTCATTTTTATAATTTCAAATTAAAATAAAGAGTGTTAAATTAGCATTTATTGAATACTGACTGGAAAAGGTGGATAACAGAAACCAGGAGTGGTCTGAGAGTTGGAAAAAAAAGATGAATTAAAAAGCAAAAGATCATGGAGATATCAAAAACCCCATATGATGAGTATGGACTTTTGTTCAAATAATAGGATTTTTGTTTTTGAAATGGTAGGGATGGCATAGTTTTTTGTGATAAAAAGACCAGGAGCTGCCTATAAAAAAAACTAGTGAGAGAAAGATGGTAAAAATAACCAGAGTGTAAAAAATAAGATACGGTAAAAAAAAAAAAAAATGATTATGCATGTTGATGTTTAAATTGCCTAGGATGATAACAGGTGAAAATTAAAAGTCATATGTAAAACTCTCATGACTATGCTTAAATGAGGAAGAAGAAAAAGGAAGCCTATAGGATAGAAAGAAAGTGGGTCTGGGTATCTCCCAAAGAATCAAAAGGAAAGGTAATTTTCACTCCCATGTTTATTGCAGCATTATATGGAAACAACCCAAGGGCCCCAAAACTGATGAGTGGACCAAGAAGATGTGGTACATGTACACAGTGGAATACTGGAATACTACTCTATCACAAAAAGAGAAACATGTCATTTGTGGCAACATATATAGAGCAAGAAGGGGTTATGCTAAGCAAAATAAGCCAGAAGTTAAAAGATAAATATCAGATGCTGTTACTTATATGTGGAATATAGAGAAATCAAACAAAGAGATAAGTTCAAACTTGAAAACTGACTATAGAATTAAGGCGAGGTGAGGAAGGGTGAGAAAAAAAGTGGCAAAGAATCTAAGAATGTTAAAGTTGTTAGGAGATGCTATGAGGACATATATTTCAGAGGACAGAGTAAGTAGAAAGTATACTAAAAAAGAAAAGAGATGAGCCTTATTGCATGATAATTAATTAGAGGCAATTAAGTTTCAGCAGTGATCTATTTATGAAAAAAATAGGGAGAGGTGCTGAATACGTATGTCACAAATTAGACCAAAGTAGGATTTTTTTTTCATATAATGTTCCTGCAATTTTAATGTCATGAGAGATTTTGAACCCAAGTTGGTAGGACTCCACTATTTATCAGCACATAATATATGAATTAAGTTGTCTTTATCTATGATACTCCATATTTAAACCTCAAACACATTCTTTGGGAAAGTTCCTATCAGCAACCACTAATTTGGCACACTATGACACTAGAAAAGAGGCGTAGAATCAAAGATTTATCCTTTATTTGTTGTGAAAATTAATTATCTATTTGTTGGTATACCTATCCAAAAGATAAGATTTCTGATTTTGGAAATCTTAACAATCATAAAAATATTGGGCCTCTCTGGTGGTGCAAGTGGGTGTCTCAGCACTATGAAGCTATCCAGAGCCACTGCAGCACGAATTCGATCCCAGGTCAGGGAGCTTCCCACATGGCGCATCAGACCTTTCCTGCCTCATGCGCTGCTCCCCTCAGCAGTGTATTTCAGTAGATCGGCCTGTTCTGCTCCCCACTGTCTCTGATGAATCCTCTAACCCCCCCACACCTGTGGCCTACACCCCAGCTCTCACATGCATAAATAAATAAATCTTTAAAAAAAGAATCATGAAAATATGACCATCTCAATTTTTCTCTTGGATGATTATTGTCTCAAGAGTCAACATAAATCTACTTCTATTTTTGCTTGGTCAGATGACAGACATTTTTGTGGGCCTAAAGATCTATACCTTCATCACATACAAGCTATAATACAAAACTCCTGTTTGTCTATTCTAGGAAATTACTAAGAAAACATAACCCCAATCCTTCACTCTGCACTAGGTACCAAAATAATTTCACAGCTGATTTAAAACTCTTACCCTCATCTTCATGCCCCAAGTGCAATGTGACCTGGCTAGCCAGGAAACTAACAGAGCGTTCGCTCCCTTCCTCTCTCTACCATGTGTTCCTAGCTCCCAGCAGTGGTCTGTTCCCATAGTTAACCTCACAGAACAAGATAAAGCTTTCCTGCCCAATGATGCAAGAAGAAGAAAAAAAAAACTCACTCTGAAAATACACCTCTGTTTCAATTTTTTTCCAGAAATAGATATTAATCCTGCCCCTTTGCCCACTCAGCCAATAGTCAAAAAACCTCAGAATATAAAAATTCTCAGTAATTTTCCATGTTGCTCCCATCAAACCATCTCATTACATACGACTAAAATGGAGTAGGGAATAGAAAATAGCATGTAGTCACCTCTGGAATGATCTCATATATTTTCTGAGCAGGAGCTACCACTGGCTTCTCTTATGTGCAATTCAAAGATGTCTAAAAAAAAGACTATGTTTCAGCTAAAAGGTAAAAACTTTCTCTTCTACTATTCAATATCCAATGCAATAAATACTACTGCAATGAAAGTTATCTACTATAAAAGTTATTTCTCAGCCACAATGAGAGATCCATTTAATCATATCATTGTCACAATGTGGTGTCTTTAGGGCAGTGATAACATCACATAACTTCTTGGCTTATAGGTAAATTTGTGACTTGCCCAAGGTCACAGAGTCGGCCACAGGACTGTGAGATGTGGTTCTCACAGACCCTGGTATTCCTTTAAGCCATGACTTTCCTACCCTTTCCTCTCTCCTTCTCCAAACTGCAGTTTCCCTAATCTATAAGTCAGGGATTGGAAATTATTTTATAAAGAAAGGCTATTGTTCAGATTCTGAACATGAAAAGATTTCAGTATTAATAATGAATACATGTTTGTTTGGGTGAGCGCAATGTGCCAGGGTCTGTAGAACTAAGTCAATAAGATGCAAACAATAGAAGTAGAAAGACACTAGGTTTTGGTCACATGGGGAAGTTGTGGATTTTGAACTCATTATTTTTAAGTTAGAAGGAGATAATGTGCTAATCGGCAGCTAAGACTGAGAAGTATAATCAACCATCCAGGCAACAATTACAATGACAACAACTAAAAGCAAAACAACGGAAGCTACCTGAGGTCTTTTTAAAAATAACTTGATAGCATCTCTTACATAAATAAATGATTCATATAATTTGAAAATGAACATTTTGTTCAAAACCCAGCAAGTTCTAAATTTTTTTATAATGTGTAGGTGTTTTTAAGTTTGTTCATGTGAGTACCAGTAAGGAAGGTTTTATTTCAAAATGTGCATATGGTTGTGATTCAACTGCAGCATTAATTTGGATTGAGAAATGACTTATTTTGTTGACAGAATATTGGGTAAGTAGGGTATTAAAATTTTTTAAGCAACTCGAAAATTTTGCAAGAATGCAAATGACATCAAAATATCAGCTCAGGAAAACTGAAGCAGTTAAGTAGTAAAATAGTGAGCAATTTTTGATGTAGACATCAGACACAAATATGGATATTGGCAGACATAATACAAATTGTTATGCAGCCTTTATAACTGCACAGAGAAATGTTCAATGTTCAGTTTGAACTATTAATCAGTAGAATATGATATACATCTTGGTAAATCTGAGTTAATACACCGGTACCGAAGGAATGATTGGAAAGATTAGTATGCCTTATAATTTATTTTATTTCACATAAGTTGATTGTCAAATCAAATGATTTGATTGATAATTTGTATAAGAAGTAATTTTAAAATAAATTTGCTTTAATCCTGACCTGATGTGAAAGAATATTTGGAATAGTGACTTGTAATTTATATCTTTCCCATTTTTCTTTACTTCTGTTTTTGGAATGTGTTTGTTTTTTGGTTTGGGGGTATGATTAGGTGGATGTTACAAGTAACTATGTATAAAGACTGTGAAGTTTGCCATTTAATTCCTTATTTTGCCAATTTCCAGAACTTTTATTCAGGTATGTTATTTTAGTTTTGAGGACTAGTGTTTGCACTTGTAAGGTGAGGAGAATACCTACTGCTAAAAACTGTGATGAGCATTTGTGATAAAGTGTGTCTATTATTCAGCAACGCAACTGGCACAATAATAGGGCATTATAAGTAATGAGCTCATAAATAATTATGACACCCCAATATATATTGAGATCATATAATTCAGGATGATCGTATAATATCAGGATGTGTACCTGAGCTTTAATATTATTCTCTTTGATGTGTTTGGCAACAGGAAAGAGGAGGCTACCTATAAACAAAAACATATATTTAGGAAGAAAGGAATAGTGTGCTTAATAAATGTGGACACTTCTTTGAGACTGGTATCTTTAACCTTCAGCTTTTCTATAGTAAATACACAGATTGAGTCATATGATTGATAATTAATGATTCCAAGATTCTCTATCATTCAAATGACTCTAAGATTTAAAAAATTCAGTTATGTTGTTGAAAATATTAAAGAATAGCAACTGCATTTTTTTCTATTACTGGATATCCCTCTAAAATTAGAACACTGCTCTTGTGATGATTGGGAGTAAGTCTTACTATAAATCCAAAAACCACAGATGCATAAAAAAAAGTTCCTTAGTTAGAATATTGGGAATGGAATAAAACTCCTGGAGAATACTATGGTGTAATTTGCTATATTCTGTTTAATCAGTCACTGATAGATTTTGACAGATTTGGGCACCTGTTTCTTAGGTTCAGCCAACAGGGTCTAGCAGACATGGATTTTAAATAAGAATTATAATTTAAATAAAGTATTTTGACAGTTGCCTGAAAAAAGAAACTTTTATTGTATGTGCCTTAATAATATGGCTGATTTATAGCTTATTGAAAATTTTAAGAAATGAACACTCCCACCTAAAATTTAATAAAATGTTATGATGTAAATAAATGAGAAACAGTTGAAATGGTCTAGGCTAGGCAAGGGACATAGTCTTAGGAATACCAAGAAACCACAGACTCTCTAGCTCAATATTATGTTCTAAAATTGGGCCTGGCTCTTAGTACATATCTAAGAGATTTATGTACAAATTACTATAGGACAGAGTGATGGATCCATTGGTAGAGGATGATTATCCTTCCTCTACATTTAGTTCCTCTTATTAAAGTCAAGTTTACATCTAAAGACGTTTCTGTAGCTCTAAAGATTGCCTACATATGAATCAATCTTTTTGAGAATGTAGAAAAAGTGGTGCCTAGTGGTTAGAGAAAGGAAAAAAAAGAGAAAGAATTATAACAGAACAGACTTAGAAGTTTTTCTCAGTTAATCTTAGGAGAGACAATATAAGATGGGCTTTAGATCTGATTCCTAGAATGCTTGTGTGCACGCTTATTCTGTCTTTCTCTAGCTCTCTGTCTCGTTCTTACTCTAGCCTTCTAAAAAATGTTTCATTTCTACGATGCACCAGCTACTGTCCCAGAAAGTTGAGATTCATGGGTAAATGATAAAAGTTTTTATCTTCATGAAACTTACACTGTAGAGAAGAAATGATTCATGAGATGAAGGATCCTCTCTAGTTCAATATTATGTTCTAAAATTGGGCCTGGTTCTCAGTACATATTTAAGAAATATTGCTAGAATAAAATATAAAGCAGTATTTCCAAAATTAATACATACAATTGGGGCTTTGGACAGAGGGCTGATTTCAACATGATGGTTGGAATTGATAACTTGTGCCTGAATCTCTGTCTTATCTCTTGATATGAATCAATTACATGAATGTTGGCAATCTCCAACATTGTGACATGTTTTTCTTCAATTTTTCAGCTTGGGTAATTTCCATTACTTTTCTTCAGTTCACTGTCTTCTTGCTAGTATGTCCAGTCTCCCTCAAGTCTATCCATTGAAGTTTTCATTTCTGATATAGTGTTCTTCATTTCTTTTCATTGGCATCTCTTTTTAATATTTTACATCTCTCTGATAACTAATTCCACATCTTTCTCTTAATGTTTTTTTAACTAGGTCTTTTTCTCTTCACAATGTTTGCCATGGTAATTTTAAAGTCTCAATTTAATCACTCCAATTCTATCAATAGAATCTGTTTCAATACAACTCACACCCACCCACCCCACTCCCCACTACCCTAAGTCCAGGATCACATTCTTTCTCCCATGTCCTTCAATTTTTGATTGCATGCCAAACAGTTGAATGGAATAGTCTGTGCTGCTCATACACTGACTTTCTGTGCTTAGTAGGGACCGTGTGCTGAGCTTCCCTTCCCTTCCTTAAGTCTTCAAAAGAATCATGGCAGCAGGAAATGCCTAGGATACCTTGCACAGATTTCTCTGAAGTCTTCCATGCCCACCCTTCAGAGTCCTCTACCTTTTAACTGGAGAAGCTTCTTCTTTCCTTAGAGAGAATCCCTTTTAGCACCTCTCTGGCCCCACATTTTGTAGACAACGCAATGAAATTACTTGGGGGAAGATTTGGTTATTAAATGAGAGCAAGGTTCCTGCTTGGTGTCCCTGGAAATCTCATCCATCACCCAACTCCGAACATAAATATTAAAGATTGAAATTTCACTGATATCTCTGGTGACTTCCATCCCCTTTTGCCATTCAGAGAACCTACAACTTTCTGGAATTTAGTTCATTTAGGTGTGTTTTTATTTTAAGATCTCTGATATGGGTCTTATGATCTGATCTTGCAACTTATTATACTTTGCTCAGATTGTTAAGGAGGGAATGGCAATCTCTACTAACTTTCTTACATCCTAACTAGAAGCAAAAGACTTGTCTAATTTCAAAGTCATAGTCTAATCATATTGCATCTGTCCTGGTTCTTTTAGTTGGAATTAGGAAGGTCTTGGCAGGTATTAAGCAGAGGTAAGGCAGCAACTCTTGAGTTGTAAAACTTAACACAAGAACTTGAAGTTGAATAGTATGCATACAATTATGTAAAATGTAAAGTATCTGGAATATAATTATAGCCTGGGTAACATCCATTATTATTATATGTTATTTTTCATGTTGATTTCTAGTCACTCATTTAAAAACCTACTGCACACATAGCTTTTCCAGTCTATAAGTATATTCACTTCCTATATGAAGGCCCTCCCCTCCCCATCGTACATTCCAAGATTCATTACTACATTTACAATTTAAACTATTTCAGGCATAAAGCAATCGTTGATCATTTTAATGTTGAGGGATTTAAAGAACACATTATAAAAAAAATTAAAATGCAAAAAGCATCATAAATTTAAATTATTTATTATGGAAAGATTAGTCAATCTTTGTTACTTCCCTCAATTTTACATGAATGAAATATTACAGAAAATTTCCTTTTGGGTGATCAGTGTAGAGATCAGAAACCCCCTGAAGAAGCAATACTAATAAAGTTAACTCATACCTATAAAAATGTTCTTGGCGGGCTTCCCTGGTGGCGCAGCGGTTGAGCGCTGCGCTGTGGAGCTGTCAGCAGCGCACGATGCGAGTTCGACGCCCAGCCAGGGAGAATCCCACATGGTGCGGCAGACCTCTCCTGCCTCGCCCGCTGCTCCCCTCAGCAGTGTATTTCTGATCTGCCTGTTCTGCTCCCCACTCTGTCTCTGGTGAACCCTCTCGCCACCCCACACCTCTGGCCTGGACCCCAGCTTGTATGTATAAATAAAAATAAATCTTTAAAAAAAATGTTCTTGGCATTTTTAACAATATGCAAAGTGAAACGTCCACCTCAAATATGACTTTAAAGATTTTTTTCTTTGTTTCATATATACATGGAGAGTTAATTGAAGAAAAATTTATAGGGAAAATATAGCTAACTTTGAAACTCACAAATACTTTTCTTGAAGGGTACACATCCTATTCAGGCCAATACCAGGGATGCATTAATTCTTTCTATCCTATTTACAATGAGGTCTTGATTAGTTAGGAGCTCATTTTCCAGTTTGTGAATTATCTAGGTCTTTGAGTCTTCTCTTCCCTCTGGCTGATTATCTTTCCCATTTCTCTTATCTTTAGCACCTCCACCCAAAGGGAAGAAACTCCAGGTGAAAAGAAAAAGTGAACAATGCATGGACATTTTAAAATACTCTGATACCTGATTAATGAAAAATATTATGACTATGTGTATGTCAGATATGCTGTTACCAATTCAAAATTGTACCACTTAAGGTCTGAGAAAGATAATTAGCAAATTACAAGCCATCATTTGGATATCAGATTTTTACCATAAACTGAGGATTATATTCAGGTCTTCCTTAGAAGGATATTTTGAGATTAACACAGAGAAACACAAATTTGTTTACTGTAAAAGGCTATACAGAATTAGTAAGTTTTATGCTTTGAATTAATAAAACCCCTTTATCAATTCATCCTTCTTTTGCTTTCCTTAAGACTCAGGGAATGTCTTATAAAAGGACTCATTGGCAAAAGATACTTGTTTTATTCTTTTTCCCCCTTTTCTCTTTCAAAATCTTCCCTTTTCTCTAACATGGTTATGAATTGCACAACTTGTGTAAAGGAGTAAAAATTGCATTCAGAGGAGGCTAAAAATATGGTTGCATCTTTAAATATTCCTTACATGATATTAAAATGGGTAACTACAAGTTGCCCATATATATTCCAAATTCATGATAGAACATATTTGTTCTATCGAAGTCTATCTCATTTGTGAATATTTAAAAGTGCTTCGTTTACCTATTGATTAAATTAGTAATTCAATGACTCCATAATCATTTTCCTTTTAGATAATTTACAATTAATTGGATTACTTTTGGATCAGAGATATAGTCTTTAATTCTGTTTAAATGGAATCAATTACCCAGCTATCAATATTAGCTTAAAAAGGAAAAGTTATTAAAGTACACTATACAAACCTATTAAACGGTACTGATTAAGTATTTATTTAAAAAAAAAAACTACCCTAAGAATTAAGAGAATTCATTCAATAAATGTCTAAGGGGAAATATAAGAAATTAGTTACTTCTAAAGAATAAACCTCTGGGATAAAAAGAGTACAATGTAAAGTTACGACATAAAAGAATAAAGTTAGTGACAAAAAACAAAGCTGGGGGATAGAATGTTACTGGGATCAGCAACACAGAAAACAATTAAAATAAGTAGCATGTGACAAAATTATCATAATGCATATAGTATCTTTCATTTAATAAAGTTATATTACCTCTCACTTTTTTTTTTATATTTTTATTGTTATTTATGTCTTTTACATTTTGCATTCCCCTTGGGTAGCCCACCACCAATTCACCCGTGATCCAGCTCCATGGTCCCTTGTGTTCTTTTCTATTCCATTTTGTGCCCTTTCCCTTCCCTCCCTCCGGCTCCTTCCTC
>PVIJ01008324.1:0-75212 GCA_004024925.1 Scalopus aquaticus
GTTCTTTAGGGACTGGGCCCCACCCATCTTGCCACCTTCCCAACGGGGCGGCTGTTGCTGTCTTTGGTTTGAGGGTGTGTCTAATGTATCCCCACTGCTAAAACAGTGCTTTCGAAAACCGAATATTCCGTTCGTGTTCTGTGAAATAAAAACTTGGTGAGCAGGGTCCTTCGCTTAATACTATTTATTTAATACTGTTTACTTGAATAAGCCAAGCAGATTGGATCTATCTGTATCTTTTAATTTTACAGAACAGCAGACTAAAATGGTTAAGAGAATCCAAAAGTAAATCACCTGTTACATTTTTTCTCTATTTTCAGATGAATTCGTTCACATTTCCAAGCAATTTCCGTGTCCAATGTCATGTTATCTTGTTCTAGTTCCCAAAGTAGAATGAAAGGTGCCCCATTGGTCTTGTAAAATATCAAAACTCTTGTTCTTAAACTCATGAACAGTAATAAGCGTGTGACCAATGTCATTCGAAAACTAAAACTCTACCTCTCATCAGGAACAGCATTTCAGAAAACACCAAGGGGACTTTGGGTCACCAATACAGAAGACGAACGAAAAGCAGCTGGGACCCTGCGCATTTCCGCGCCTGCTCCTGGCGCTCTCCACAGCCCTCCGCAAGCCGGGAGAGCCGGGGCTCATTCTTCAGCTGGGGCAGGGCGAGGCGCAGGCCCTTGCTGCTCTGTGACGGCGGCGCCAGGACTATTCCGGGGCTCAATTGGGGCCCTAGCTCTCTCTTCCTCATCTCTTAAAGCCTCATACCAGCATGAGAAAGAAATGGGGTCAGTCCCTTTGATCTTAGCCAAAAATTCCAGAACTTCCTTCTTGTTGGTTTCGGCATGAGCCCTTGAGCCCCACAGGAATTCATAACGCGGAGGCTCACTGTGGAGCACCTGCCGGTACTCCAGGTAATTCTGCTGCACCCAGTCTCTCGTGAGGAGCTTCCTGGGCTCCCCGTAGAGCAAGTGCTCCCTCCCAGCATACACCCCCATCACATTCAGGAAGTCCCAGATGTCTTCCTCGGGCATGCAGTTGCCCGCTATGAAAATCACGCCCAGGACGATAATCAGGAGGCCATTTTTAGGCATCCCTTGTCTGTCACTGACCGTCTCGTCACAGGTGAGGCCCAGTGAGTTGACAAGGACATAGGAGTGGGTGAGGGGGTCCACTTCCTTCACATCGATGCCAGCGATCACCTCCAGGCACTTAGAAGCTTTCTTGAAGATCACGGGGAATCGTTTCCTGTGGCTTTTAATGACAACCTTCAGCATTTCCGCCTTTGTGACGGGCTCTTTCGAGCGATACTTGAGGATCATGAACTGCACCAAATCTATCACCTTATCTTCTAGTGGGTCTCTGGGCCAAGCTTCAGGGCACGCTGACACCTGCACGCAGCTTGCACCAGCCTCTTCTTGGCTGCCAGATGTGCCCCCTGGTGCAGCGGGGCCAGAGCTCTGAGGACTCTGGGGAGGATCCAAGGTCACAATAGCAGGCACCTTCTGCTCCTCCTCCTCCACCTGCTTCTCCCCCTCCTCCTCTTCCTTCTCCACCTTGTGAACCAAAATCACTGGGGAGGATGTGGGGGAGGGGGAGGTTGAGGGGTAGGAGAAAGTGAACGAGCAAGGGGAAATGGGGGAGAGGTCTTCCTCCTCCCCGTGTGTGGGCGCCTGCGCCACAGTCGGGTCCTGCAGGTCCTCTGTCTCTGGGACCTGGAAGCCATTATCAAGTGTGAGGCATGGACGCTTTGGTAAGAAAGACATGCCTTGCTGGGGGCAGCAAGTAGGAGTGGGAGATAGGAACCCACGTGCCTGGGGGAGAGAGGAAGAGAGTTAGCAGCCTCAACAGAGAAACACAACGTTGGCATTTCTGACAAAAGCCAACTTACAGGTCTCCTGGTTATGGGAAAATCTGGCGTCTGACAGAGCGCTTGTCTTCCCGCACACTTTGCCCCCAGGACCCTGTAGGAGGCTGCAAGAAAGGGAGTGCGGCTGGCCAGCAAGCCCCAGGCTTCCAAGACTGACTACAGGTGGGCAGGGCCAGGAATGAGTGGGTTCCTTCTGTTCTGGAGTGGGTGAGTCCTTGGCAGACACTGAAGATGTTCTGGAGTGTTCTGTTGTGGGGCGAGCTCAGTCGTCCCTCATGGTACTCATCTTTGATCCTGGCAGGACCCGGCTCACCCCTTGCTGACAATATCATCCCCTCAGCCCATAACCTTACCCCTTGAGACACCTCCCTCACCTCTGGAGAAAGTGAAAGCAAACCACATCCAGCTAAGCCTGCCTTGGTCTGCCCAGGGCTAAGAACAGGAGATGCTTGAGCTCGGTGGGATCTCCTCTTCCTAGGGTGGAAAGTACCTGTGGTCCTCCCCATGGGTCCTTACCTTGAATCCTGGTAAAAACCGGGATTTTTCCTTTTCCTGACCTTATGTGGCTCTCTCAACAGACCTGTCTTCAGAGTCAGACTGAGGCCCTCATGACAAAAGAGAAGAGACAGTACATCTAGCTACCCCTGTCTGTTCTCCGAGGACTGACAATAGGGGCTGCACTCACCTGTTCTGGGATGGGGCGGTTTCCTCTGTCCTCCCTCAGGGTATTCTTTACTCCAAGTATGGCCTGGGTCTACCTCCTCTCAAGACCTGAAATCACCGTTCCAGACCAAGGCCTCACCTCCCAGAGATACCCCCACCCACTTCATGCAGGAAATAAGGGTGTGCCACATTTAGACCTTCCTACCGAGTTCGTCCTCAGGGAAGACACCAGTGACAGGATGGAGTTTCTGTGGGGCCCCTTCTGTCTGGTGTGGGAGTACCCTTAGTCCTCCTTTAATAAATCCTAATCTTACCTTGACTCCTCAAAGCTCCTGGGACTCCTCCCTGTGCTATGTCACCAGCTCAGACCAATGCCTTCACCAACCTGGGACAGTTTAGACAAGAATAAAAAGACACCAAATCCAGCACCTCTACCTGGGATCTGTTCTGGCATGAAGAATACACTCACCCCTTCAGCAAGGTATTCATCTGTTTCTCCGGGGGAGGCCTTTCCTAACCTCAGTTGACTTACAGTCTCCCCCTCCAACCCAGACTAATTTCTCTGAGACACTCCATCCCCTGGACTCCTGGTACAGCTTGCAGCAGAAGCGAGAGCATCTCATCTTCCCACTCCTGCCCAGGTCCTCCAAGGACTGAGATTCTGTGGGGCCGTGCTTTTCAGGGCTGGTGCCCCTCAGGTCTCACCAAGGGTCCTTACGTTTACTCTGGTCAGAGCCCAGGACTCTCTCTCTACTGAACTAATGTAAATACCCCTCACACTGCTGCCTCCACAGACCAAGACCCTCGCTTCTCTGAGACGCTCCCCTAGATTAAGGAAATGTCACATCTGGTCAAGGCTGACCAGGTCAACCTTGCCAATGGACTCCTGGGGTTGACAGGTGGCAGGGCAGGGATGAGTCCCTTCTCTCTAGAACTGGGATATTTTTTCAGGGCAGACCAAGGTTTCCTGGGAGAGGGAGGGCCTCTTGTCATCCCCCAGAGTGCTCTTCTTGATATCTCACAGGGTCTGGGACTGTGCCCACTGTTAACCTAAGGCCATACCCCTCAGAAAAAGCCTCATCTCTCTCAGACCCGCCCATGTAGAAGTCAGGAGACACCAAATCTGGCAACACTGCAGTATGGCCTCCTGAAGCTGACAGCAAGTGTCTGTGAAACCACTGCTTTTGTGGTGAAGGTCCTCAAAAGACTTAACATGGATTTACCATATGATTCAGCAATTCCACTCCTCGGTAGCTATCCAAAGAGCATAAAAACAGGGCTTCCCTGCTTGCACAGGGGTTCAGTCTCAGCACTATGAAGCTATCGGCAGCCACTGCAGCACGAGTTCAATCCCCAGCCAGGGAGATTCCCACATGGTGCGGCAGACCTCTCCTGCCTCGCCCACTGCTCCCCTCAGCAGTGTGTTTCAGTCGATCTGCCTGTTCTGCTCCCCACTCTGTCTCTGGTGAACCCTCTAGCCGCCCCACGCCTCTGGCCTGGACCCCAGTTCTTGTATGCATAAATACACAGAATAAATCTTTTTAAAAACAGCATAAAATACTAATTTGAAAGGAAATCTGCATTCCTATGTTTATAACAGCACTGTTTACAATAGCTAAGATGGAAACAGCCTAAATACTAGAACAGATGACTGGATCAAGAAGATGTGGTGCATATACACAGCAGAATACTACTCAGCAATCAAAAAAATAAGCATGCCATTTGTGGCAACATGGATGGAACTAAAAGGGGTTATTCTAAGTGAAGTGAGCCAGAAGAAGAAAGAGAAATACCAGAAGGTATCACTTGTATGTGAAATCTATATAATAAAGGATCGGACAAAGATAAACTGTAAAACTGCCTCTTGAAAGCAGAGCGTAGCTCTGAGACCCTCACGAGGGGAAGAAAGTGGGGGGCAGTAGAGAACACGGAGGAGGAGAGAGTGGTGGGGTGTGGTGGGGACTGTGGGCACTTTGGTGGTGCAAAAATATGGTGACCACACATGAGGAGAGAAATATTTTATAGTGAAAAGATAAACAAGGATGTTTAGAAACAAAACTAAAGGCTAAATAACAATAAATAAAAAGCATTAAAAACCTGATGACAGTAGACCCAGACATCAGGTGCCATAAACTTCCTTAGCTCATTATTTATTTAGTTTTACTAACTTTCCCAGCCCGGGCATTACTGAGTTATCTTTCCACAGCTTATCAAATGGGCGCTATGGGAAAACAAAAAGGGCGGCACAGACCTTGGACCAGACTGGTTCGACCTGGAGCTGCAGGCTCACAGCCTCCCTCCCACGTTCGCCCTGGAGATGGTCTCAAGGCCTGCACCGCTGCTGCTTCATGCCCACAATCAGCAACAATACTGGACTTCAGCCAAGCCCTTCTCCTTGCTTCCTCAATAAGGTTTAACGCCTTTGTTCTCAAACCCCAGCACTAACCTATATAGGCCGCTAGCCCGGGCATCTTGGTGAGGCTGTCTCTCGCCCAGAGAGATCTCCCCAGAGTTCTCTTTCCTGGCTCTTTCCCCAAACAGTTAAGGCTGACTCCTTGCCTGCCCTCACAGGGTCTGTGGAGCCCTCAGGTGTTGACCTGAGGGTCTCAAGAAGCTTCCTGGCTTGGAAGAGCACCCCTCGGGCCCCTCCCTCTGATCTCCAGCGGGCGGAGCGGGCGCACTCCCAGCTGATCTCCTGTATTGTGGAGGGTGGGATCAGGCCGAGGGACCACGAGCACCGCTTGTCCGGTGACACCCCCACCCCCAGCAGTGGGAGGTCTCCTCCCTCACATTTCTTGGGGCAATGCCCAGTGTGCCTATCACCGCTGACCTGTTGGTGACCCCTTCAGATGAAGCCTCATCTCCCTCAGACTCCAAAATGAAAGTTACAAGATACTAGTAACAGTCTCTGGTGGAGGCACAGACTGAGGTCATACACAGGGCAGGGCTTGACTCCCAACCACTGGAGTGGGTTTTCTCTCCCTTCTACCTCAGGGTCCTCACCTTGAAGCCTGGCAGAGCCCAGGATTCCACTCTCTTCTGACTTAAGTCCGTATCTCTCAGAGAAAGACTCCAGTCCTCGGACTCTCCAGAAGAAAGTCAGACACCTACATGCAGAAACCCCACTGGGGCCTTCTAGTTGGACCAGGACAGGAATTCTGTGGTGGGAGCTCCCTCAGATCTGCTCAGTCTTCACTTATGCTGGCAACACCTCCCTCTGCTGACCAAAATATAACCCAACTGGTGCAGCCTCACTTTCTCGGCCTCCCAAATGGAAGTCATGATACCACACATTCTGGGCCCAAACTGGGGCTTTGCTGGGCTGAGATAAGGGGCAGGGCAGGAGGTGGGAGGCAGGGTCTGTACCTCAATTAACAGCCAATCCCCAACTAACAAGCTTCAGCTCCTTGCTCTCAGATTCAGAGTACAAAATCAGCATTGTCTAGAATCATGCGTGGGACTGCTCAACTCTGGGAGTAAGCACAAGGCTTGGCTGCACCCACTGCCTGCACTGATGGAAGGTCTCCATCCTCTGGGTCCTCACCTTACGCCGAGCCATGTCTGAAACTCCTCTCCTGCTGCCCTGAGTCCAGAATCCCAAGTTATAAATCACTAAAACACACATCCAACCACAAATGCTTGGGACAAGAGACACAGGCAGGGCTGGGGAACGCCCTCCATGCGAAGAGGTCTCCCATTTCTACCTCAGGATGCTCACCTTAAAGCTCAGCAAGCTTTAGTCTCCTCTCTTTTCTGACCTATGTACACCCCTCAGAGAAATCCTCAGGTCCCTCAGACTCTCAAGATGAAAGGCACACAAACTTTATATGGGAACCCTGCCTGGGGCCTCCCTAGGAAGGCAGCAGGGGCAGGGCAGGGCAGGAATCCAAGCAGCTCACTGGGAGGTGCTGCCACACCTCCTTCAGGGTCCTGCCCTTGAGGACGGGACTCCTCCCATGCTGATGTGAAGCCCCAACCTCAGACTCAGGAGCTGAAGTGAAAAAACAGAATCACATCAGAACTCTGCCTGTTGTCCTAGGACTGACAGTAAGGGCAAAGGAACACTGGGGCCACCTTTTATCTGTGGTAGGAGACCCCCCCAGACATTCTTCCTTAGAGTTTGCACATGTGGGGAGATGGCATGAGTTGGGCTCACTCACAGAAAGCCTTATCTCCCTCAAACTCCCACAACGGAAGTCAGGGAACACCCCATCCAACCACCTCCACTTGGGGCTCCTAGTGTTAATGGCAAGGCAGGGCTTGATGTCCTCTCTCTGTTGTGGGCCCAAATTTCTCTCACTTCTACCTTGAAGGTCATGATGCCTCCTCTTCTCTCAACTATGTCCCCAGCCCTCAAAGAACGCCCCAGGCCCCTCAGACTCTTAAAATGAATTTGGTCACTACACATCCAGGAACCCTGACCGGGGCTTCTAGAGAAGAAAGAAAAAGGAACCGGAGCTCCGTATTCCTCATTAAGGTCCTCACCTTTTATAGGGCAATGTTCACCTCTTCATACTCTCCTGATGAAAGTCAGGATAGACCCATCTAAGGCCCAATCTGTCATTTCCCAGGATTAGCAACAGGGACAGGCAAAAGCTGGGGCACCCTCTCTGTGGTGAGAGTTCAAATAAATCTTTTCTCAGAGTTCTCCACTTAACCCTTGCCAGGACCTGGAACGGCTTCTTCCACTGAACCAAGCCCAGTCCCACCTAACAAGCCTCCGCTCCCGCAATTACCCATGACAGTTAGGACATACCATTTTCTGGAACCCTCCTGGGGTTTCTCAAGGCCAACAGCAAGTAAATTGAAGAGCTTCACCCCAACTCCCCCAGTGGAAGGCTCCTCCCTCACATTTCTCCAGGCAATACTGCTACACCTACTGCTGACCTGGCTATGACCCCTTCAGATGAAGCCTCATCTCCCTCAGACTCCAAAATGAAACTTACAAGATACTAGTAACAGTCTCTGGTGGAGGCACAGACTGAGGTCATACACAGGGCAGGGCTTGACTCCCAACCACTGAAGTGGGTTTTCTCTCCCTTCTACCTCAGGGTCCTCACCTTGAAGCCTGGCAGAGCCCAGGATTCCACTCTCTTCTGACTTAAGTCCGTATCTCTCAGAGAAAGACTCCAGTCCTCGGACTCTCCAGAAGAAAGTCAGACACCTACATGCAGAAACCCCACCTGGGGCCTTCTAGTTGGACCAGGACAGGAATTCTGTGGTGGGAGCTCCAAGATGGAATTCAGGATACCACAAATTCTAGCACAAGCCTAGTGGTTTCCAGGATTGAAATAAAGGGCAGGGCAGGGGGGTGGTGCATTTATAAGAATAGATTAGGACACAGGCACACAATAAAGGAAAGATTGTAGAAGGAGGGA
This sequence comes from Scalopus aquaticus, assembly GCA_004024925.1. NCBI lineage: Eukaryota > Metazoa > Chordata > Mammalia > Eulipotyphla > Talpidae > Scalopus > Scalopus aquaticus. The sequence goes on from PVIJ01008324.1 coordinate 7,915, forward strand.
GAAGACAGCCATCCACAAGCCAAGCGGAGGCCTCAGAAAAACCAACCCTGCCACACGTTCATTTTTTACTTCTGGCCTCCAGAATTATAAGAAAATAAATTTTTCTTATTTAATTCAGTCTGTGGTGCTTTGTTAACGGCAACCCTTGTAAATTAAGACACTCCTTTCATTTATTAATATAGGAGTTATAATTGAAAGTATTTTTTCTTGTTAAATCACGTTTCCATTGCTTAGACAGTCTGTTCATTTAGTTCACTACTGTGTTGAATATGCTATTAATCTATTAGGCTATTTCCTGCTATGTGAGTGAGCTTGGCTCAAGTGTTCTTTAATGGAGAATCCTCACCTGATTTTTGAATCAAGGAGATCTAGCCTGGAAGAAATAGTTGAATAAATGCCCATTATTTCATCTGCTTTAGAAAACACTAGATGAGGGCCTCCCTGGTGGCGCAGCGGTTGAGCGCTGCACTGTGGAGCTGTCGGCAGCGCGCGATACAAGTTCGACACCCGGCCGGGGAGATTCCCACATGGCGCGGCAGACCTCTCCTGCCTCGCCCGCTGCTCCCCTCAGCAGTGTATTTCTGATCTGCCTGTTCTGCTCCCCGCTCTGTCCCTGGTGAACCCTCTCGCCACCCCACGCCTCTGGCCTGTACCCTAGCTTGTATGCATAAATAAATAAATCTTTAAAAAAAAAAAAAGAAAAGAAAACACTAGATGAGGCTGTGGTTTCGTTTTCCCTAACTTTTTGGTAGAATTGGCCTTCAAAACTGCCTGTCCTAGTGATACCGGGAAAATGAGGCCTTTCAAAACTTAGGCAAAGGCAGTGCCCAAATTGCTTACCGGTTACTATATTGGTTCTGCACCCGCATGCACATTTGCAAGACTACTCAGGTTTAGGGAACTACAACATTGGGAATTATTTAACAAACAGGGAAAAGCAAAGAATTACTGAAGTCAACATATGGTCATTTACCTTTCTTAATGTCCAGTCCTTTAAGTCCCAGAAAAGTAACAAAGGTGGCGTCTTCCCGCCACTGCTGAGGTGGAGCTCCTCTTCCAAACAATGGGCCACATTTCCAAAATGGCATCTTCCTTCTTCTGCAGACGCACAACAGCCAGAGTGTAGGCCAGGTTCCAACTAAAGAGGACGACACAGGACACAACTGGAGATGCTCCCGAAAGTGCCATGGTGCCCCAGCACAGCACCAGGCCAACAACACTGCAAACAGCAGCTACAGCAGCCAGACAGCCCCACAGACTGCACTTGCGCATTTTAGGAAGGCGCCCACTTCGGGCCTCTGCCTTCTTCCTTCGGCTGCAGTAAAAACAAAACTGGGAGCAGTTTCTGTCGCTCGGCTATTTGCAAAGCCTCCAAAGTCACTGGTCCCAAAGTCACTAAAGATTCCAAAAACGCTCAATCCAAAACTCTGTATCCCGGTGGCTCAAAAACTTCTGGCATCTGATTTCCAAACTCTCAATCTTGGCGGCTCCATTTTCTGCCGCTGATTCCTCTCTCCCTACATCATATCGACTCTTTTTCTTTCTCTTACCTCACGGCGACTGAACCTCCTTCTCCTTCAGTCCCTTTTATTTCTCATCAGACTCTCCACTCCAAACTACAAACTTAGCATTTTCCCTGGGGCTGTTCATTCTCATCAGCAAACCCCCTCCGGGGGGAACAACCTCCACCGGACTTTGGACTCAGCCTGGTTACACTAGCAGAAGAAATGCTGAGAAACCCAACCTGAATTCCTGACTCCCAAAATAATATCATACATTAATTAAAATGTTCTTGTTTTAAACCACTAAAAAAAATGCCTGTCCTTGAGCTTTGAATGCATTTTCATTTTGTATTCTTCAATTAAAATTCTCTATTTTTCCTTTATAAACCACTTTGGTCATTTGATTTTTCTTCTAAAAAGTAGTGTGATTCATTTACAATTTCAAGTTAATGGCATCATATTTACAATAAAAAAATCTTCTGTTAGTGGGCCTCCCTGATGGTGCAAGGGGTTAAGTCTCAGCACTATGAAGCTATCCAGAGCCACTGCAGCACGAGTTTGATCCCCAGACAGGGAGCTTCCCACATGGCACAGCAGACCTCTCTTGTCCCGCCTACTGCTCCCCTCAGCAGTGTATTTCAGTCAATCCTCCTGTTCTGCTCTCCATTCTGTCTCTGGTGGATCCTCTCACCTCCCACCCCGCACCTCTGGCCTACACTCCAGTTCTTGTATGCATAAATAAATAAATCTTTTTTTGAAAAAAAAACTTCTGTTAGAGAAATTCAACAACACCAGTATAGAAAACAGTATAATGAACCCAATATTCTTGATAGTCAGCATCAGCAATCATCAATTTGCAGCCAACCTGTTTCTCACAGCATCTCCATCACCCATCTCTGTCGCTGGAATAATGCAGAACAAATCCAAGACATCACACCATTTTTTCTCTAAATATTCCACTACGCATTTTTAAAAGGTAAAGCAAAATATAAACCCAACACACTCAACAGAAACAAAGTCAACAATCCAGTCAAAAAATGGGCAGAAGAGCTAAAAAGACACTTCTCCAAGGAAGAAAAGCAAATGGCCAGCAGCCATATGAAAATATGTTCAACATCACTTATAATCAGGGAAATGCAAATCAAAACCACAACGAGATACCACCTCACGCCAGTGAGGATGGCGCACATCAAAAAAACAGGCAACAACAAATGCTGGTGAGGCTGTGGAGAAAAGGGAACTCTTCTACGCTGCTGGTGGGAATGCAAACTGGTCCAACAACTGTGGAAAGCCGTATGGCGTTTCCTCAAATTAATAAACGTGGAGCTACCATACGACCCAGCAATAGCACTTTTGAGAATCGACCCAAAGGACAAAAAAACACTAATCCAAAAGGATACACGCACCCGTATGTTTATTGCGGCACTGTTTACAATAGCAAAGATATGGAAACAACCCAGATGCCCAAAAATAGATGACTGGATCAAGAAGATGTGGTACATATACACAGTGGAATACTATTCAGCATTCAAAAAAGACAAACACATGCAATTTGCAGCGACATGGATGGAATTAGAGGGGATCATACTGAGTGAAATAAGCCAGAAAGAAAAAGAAAAATATCGAATGGTTTCACTTATAACAGGACTATAAGGAAACCAAATAGGAGAGAGACATTCAGCCGGTGGGAGGGGGGAGAGCGGGGGAGGGGAGGATAAGGGCACAAAATGGAATAGAAAAGAACACAAGGGACCATGGAGATGGATCACGGGTGAATTGGTGGTGGGTTACCCAAGGGGAATACAAAATGTAAAAGACATAAATAACAATAAAAATATATATTAAAAATAAATAAATAAATAAATAAATTTTCCAGTAGTTTACATGTCGGTGTAACTTTTGGGTTACATTTTTACTCCTCCATACGTGCACATGACTCACTCCCCCCTGGACGTTTGAAACATTTCTTGTTTTCTAATACACCCATTCAATGCTATATATTTTCCTCTGAGTAGCATTTGAGCTGTATCACACAGGTAAAGCTAAATTTATCATCACCTTACTATGTTATTAGAAATGTTTCAAAATCTATACAAAAAAGATGTGTACAATTATTTTTGAGTAGACTATAAAAATGATGAGAAATATAGAATGTTATTTGGAAGTTTCAGGATCCAAGGGTATTTTAATTAATTCTAGAAGAAACTTAACCATATTTAATTATTGGTGACAGAATTAAAATTGAATTCTAGAAAATCTGTCATTATAATTGGCCACACATGTAACAGTAAGGGCTTGTCCAGGAAAATAGAAACCATGGGAAATATTTAACAGAGAGACAACGTACCGCAGGGAATTGGTTACTTAAGTGATGGAGAGCTTAAAAGAGAGTTGGGGAACTCAACAATTAGCCAATGTCAACTCTAAACTGGGAAGACAAAGAGAGAAGACAGTGTTACTGGGGCCTAGGTGTTAAGTTCAATAGAATCTGGAGTCATGGTGGATTGACCTGGTAGAACTGGAGCCATGGAAATTAACCACTGAAAGGGAAACCACTGACACAGGGGAGGAAAGAGAAAAACTCTGGCTGCTCCATCTTACTGAGTTGTAACCTCCTGCTTTTCTTCCTGTTGACTGAATCCAGATGGCAGCAAAATGTCAGCCCGTTTAAGAATTGCAACCTTCAGGGCCTCCCTGGTGGCATAACGGGTTAAGTCTCAGCCTATGAAGCTATCAGCAGCCACTGCAGCACAAGTTCGATCCCCAGCCAGGGAGCTTCCCACATGGTGCAGCAGGCCTCTCCTGTCTCGCCCGCTGCTCCCCTCAGCAGTGTATTTCAATCTGTCTGTTCTGCTCCCCGCACTGTCTCTGGTGAACCCTCTCGTGGCCCCACACCTCTGGCCTGCACCCCAGCTTGTATGCATAAATAAATCTTTTTTAAAAAGAATATATATATACATATACATATATATACATGTATATACATATATATACGTGTGTACGTGTGTGTGTATATATATCTATATATATATAAAGAATTGCAACCTTCAGGATTCGGTAAGTGTGTAAGACAGAATGGATGACAAGTGAGGAGTAGACCTGAGGGCAGATGGATCCAGGACAAGCATACCACACTGACACATTAAATGAGGAAAATCTTATCGAACTTAATAGAGAAAAGTGTTCAGTGATGTATCCTGACCCCATTCCTTACCTCCCCAAGTCCAGGCTAGGTTAGGCATCCTTCACTGTGCTCCCATACTCCTTCTGGGTAACCCCTCTGATCACAGCATTATTTTCCAAGCTGTGATTGAGTCTAGCTTGTCTAGTTCCTCCATTTGACTACAAGCTTTATGAATGCAAAGGCGATGCCAAGTCCCCCACTGAAACCATAGTATGTGTGTATTACTTGGGTCAATGTGTGCACTGTAAATATTTAGTGTTGAGTTATTTGATTTGCCAACGTTTTTGAATTGTTGAATAAGATACATAATTATTTTAACTTTATAATTTTTCGTACGTTGAGTATCACACAAAAGATGTGATTACAAGAGCAGAAACAGAGAAAATGATTATGGTAACTGCTCCGTCTAGTCAGATTACACTTTTACTTGAAGTAATTAGCATCAACCATTATCTAACCTAGGAATTGCATCATTCGCAAAGATTACCTGTCAATGTTTAAGAGACTTAATCTTACAAACCTTTGAAGGCTGGGATGTGAAGGACTCATGGAACATATATGTTGATAGCCTCAAGAAAAAGGTCGTGAAAAGTTAGTTTCCTTTTTCCCCACAAATTACTTCAGTAATGGAATTTTCTCAAAAACAGTGAGTAGAAAATAGAACTATTAATCTCCAAGATTGACAGAATATGTTTCTCCCAGGATTTAATAGAAAAGTAGACAAGGCCACCTAGTCTGGTGTTCTAAATGACCTTAGTATTATCTGACAATCTAGCTGGAAACAAAATTCTCTCCATAGCACACCACTCCCATTTAGATAATACAATCAGATTCACAGCATAGAAAGGGATCTTGAAGGGCATGAGTCTAGTCACCCATTGCATTTTTAGATCCACTATTTGTCCGAAGGTTCTTTACATGAAGAATGTAACTGGTCCCTGTGTAATGGTTTATTTGTTCTTGTTCTGCTTTGTGGAATCACAATGAGTGTATTTAAACAACCACACAACAACCCTTCAATGTTTGAAAACAGCCAACATTTTCTCAAGTCTTTCTCATACACATTTCTTTCTGGAGATTCTCACATATCATAGTGTCTTGACCTCTTGTCCATTACCTTAGCTAGTAGCCACACTGGCTGTTTAAATTAATTACGATGAAGTAAGTCACTTCTACAGTCATATTAGCCACATTTCGAGCATCCGAGTGCCATATGCGGCCAGTAGCTGTTGTACTGGAAAGCACTAACAGAACATTTCCATCATCATCATCATCATCAAAGTACCATTGTTCAGCACTGGCCTAGACTTTTCATTTTCTTGCTATCTTCCTTCTTGAAGCACCGTACTTTTTGGGTTTCCCCCACAGATCATCCTACCACTGCTCAATGTTCAATCAGAGAAGCAAAAGCGCTAAGATCGAAGTCTTCATATAAACAATGTTCTTTTCTGTGAATAGTAATCTATAAATTTGATTTCTATTTCTAAGCTGATGGATATTTGCTTTGCAATCTTGTGGCAGTTTTCAAGACCGGAAATTCTAAACTCCTTGAAGAATTCTAATAACTGCCTGAAATGACAGTTACAATGTCCATGTGTGTGCTTTTATAATAATTTCCTGATAAATTTACTGTTTGAACACAGGCAGCTCCTGTCCTGGCATTCAGACCAGAGATTTAATAGCTGTGCATTTGCTGTAGAGATAGGCTCTGAGGACAGATGGGCAAGTCCACCTCCCACCTTGGATTCTAGCATGTTCCCCACGTGGATACTAGCCGCTTGCTGACACACAGCTGTTGCCATCACTATTGCTGCTACTGCTGCTACCATCATTGCCCCCAATCTGAACCCAGATTCCACTCCTGAGACACCATGGGGACCCCATGGCACCCTGGACTGCAGTTGGCACATGCGTGTGTGTGCATGCGTGCCTGAGTGCATAGTAGGCAGCCGTGCTAACTTCTAGGCCAGCGTACTGCCTGCCCCCACTGAGCCTGTAGCCCTAGGCCCACAGCTAACACATTTCTCGTGCCCATTCACATGCTTCATTGTCCTGTCACATTTCACTTACAGAAAATAAAACCCAAGACAAAATTAAGAATTTCAAGATATTAACAGTAGGATGTTAAACCAAGCACAGGGCCCTTGTAAGAATGGCACTCAGTGCATCTGCCCAGGTCATGTAACAGGGTGGTCCCCATAGAAAAGGGTCAGAAACAGTCACACGTCCATGAAGACAGCCCTGCCATAAAATGAAATATAACTAATATTCACTTCCTCACTGAATATGAGAAGACTCGTCAGCAGATGATTTAACAGTAGAAAGTAAGAGGTCATAAGAATATTAGCTAATAACAAAAACTCAAGTCTAAACTTATATAAAAAGGGGACTTTAATGGTTCACATAACCAAACCAAAGAGTACTGGCCTTAGAACAGGGACCAGGCCCTCTCTCCTGTGTGCCTATCCCTGTCACCTAGGTCACTTGGTTGCTTAGACTGCAGAACCTGGTTTGATTGGGAGGAAGAAGCAATGTCCTCCCAAGAAGACAGAGATGTCCCCTAGAGGGAAAGAGATGCTGAAACAATAAACCAGGCAACAGAAACTACGGAAATACAGTTTCTAAACAAGTGTCAGATTTTTCCCAACGTTTTATAAATATAGATGGAGGCTACAGAAGTCAGTACCTTATTCCTCCTAAGTGGAAAAAAGCAAATTCATATCTTGCTTTTTCCTGTCTTCAGGCCATTTTTCTGATAGAGGAAAAGTATGTGAAGAATGATTCCCCAAGTCAGAATAACAGAGGTCTGTAATTATCTAGCCCTTCGGATTGTCCCTCCTTTGTTTGCACCCATTAAATCTAATAATAACGAGCTAACATGGATGCCAAAAAATTAGCCAATAAAACAAACCACAAACAACTGTAGAAAATCTACACTCAGAAAAGGAATAATTTTCAATAACTCCTTAGACTTTGTTAATACAGTTATAGATAAGGAGATACAGGCTAAAACCATAAACTTTGATCCTTCTGATACTTTTTTTTAAAGATAATGTGATTGCATTTTTTCTCTTGAACCCACATGATGCAGCAAAGAATAACTGGAAGAACGTCCTGATGCAAGCATCTAGTCAAGGATAAAACATTCGATGAAACAACATAAAACGTTATGATATTTTTTAACTCATTTCAGAGTGTGAGCCAAATTGGGCACAGGGTGTGACAGGGCTAGAAGATAAACAGAAAAGGGTCAGTCTTTCCCCAAAAGACTCTACACCCAAGGCAGAACCTTTTTTTTCTAATCTAGCAAAAGCACATTTACTCCCAGGAAAAGAAATAGGCAGGTGTCATTTTAACCTGAGAGATTCATGGAACTGAATTCATTGTTTCAGCAAAATACTATGGTGCCTTGTTTCACTTTTGTAAAGTACCCGGGGAGATTCTGGTGGTTAGTTATGCTTGGTGGCTCCTTAAGACATGTCTATAAGTTGATTTATGTTTTATTTAGTTCACCTGTTTTCTTTCTGTACCAATGCTCCTTCAACAAAAAAAGAGGAGGGCCTCCCTGGTGGTGCAAGGAGTTAAGTCTCAATACTATGAAGCTATCGGCAGCCACTGCAGCACAAGCTCAATCCCCGCCATGTATGGCGCAGCAGAGCTCTCCTGCCTCCCTACTGCTCCCCTCAGCAGTGTATTTCAGTGGATCCACATGTTCTGCTCCCCACTCTGTCTCTGGAGAATCCTCTCACCACCACCCCAACCTCTGACCTACACCCCAGCTCTTGTATGCATAATAAATCTTTTTTTAAAAAAAGAGGTGTGTTCAGTTTCTTTTTTAAATTTCCTTTCCTCTGAGATAGAAAGGAGGTAAGGATGCGGGGGGGGAGGGGGGGGCAGGAAAGAGTTTCCTTCTTAAAGCACATCTCATACCAGTTCTTACCCTGACCCAAAAGTCAAACTTCTACAAAAAATAGACATCTCAGCCTTAGCCTCGGAAGCCATCATACCAAGCAAAATGGGCTTCTCCTCAGACCTCGAGTATACCTCATCCTTTGAGGCTCACCTCAGATGCCACTACCTTCCCCTCCACCCTCCAGCTGCAGTCCACCTCAGGTCCTGGCAGTGCTTCATCGGTCTATTGCCAATGGCAGTTTACCTGGGCTCGGCATGATTTGGGAATACGTGAGTCTCCCCCTCTAGACTGTACATTCCAGAATGAAGGGCACAGACGGACATATAATAAACTGAACGGGGGCACCGAAGATTACTTTCAGCATCAGAATATCCCCAACTGTCCTCACCACAGGACTGACTCTGCTAGAAGCCTGGATTGCCCCCTGGTGACCACAGGCAACTAGACATTCAAGCCCACGGCAGACAAAGCAACTTGAAGGCCACAGCCTCGCTTCGCTCTGGCACTGACTGGTATTTCACTAGAAACAGGTAGATTTGTAAAAGTCACACCCATTGGTTGTTAAAGCTTTTGAACACTTCATTTCTAATTTTCTATCTATACTAAAATGTGACATTACTATTTCCCTCGAAGCCTTATGTGAAAAATCTGCTCTTCTCTTCCAAGTTCAGTTTCTCTAGTACGCTTACCTAATTATACTCAAAACCTTTCACTTCAGTGTGCTCCTTTCTCCTCTTATTTATTTGTGATATTTTATGGAAAATTACTTAAGTGATAAAACACTCTATTTCCAAGTGTATCTTCAGGCAAAGGCGGACGGAGTGGATTTACAGACAGTGCATAAACCCAGCATTATGAATATCTCCCAACAAACTGATATTTACAACAAGCAGGCAACTTTTGCCACACTTAGAGGAAGACATAAAATTCTCCAGAAACCATAACACATCATATGGACAACAGAAAGGAACTCTGGGCAACTATTTCCTCATGGCAAAACAACAAAACAACAAACCCCAAACCTACTGGGATATCAAAGTAGTTATACCAGGACAGGATATTAACTTCAAAGGTAGTTTAAATGTTATAGCTATCAAAATAATAGAAAGGTTCTTAAACCAATTTCTAAAGAAATTGACTACTTTTACTCTTCCATGTTATTTTCAGTAATTTTAAGATAACCCTTTATAAATTATAAATGTTTATTATAGGAATATGAAAAATGAAAAAAATGCAAAGAAAATAAAAGTTCACCTGTAATACACCACTCAGGCATAAGAGTCTTTAAAATATCTCAGTCTATGCAAATATTGAAGACCTCTTATTTAATGCAATGTGTTAGACAGTTAAAAGAGGAATCAGAAATCATACTAAATATTGTAAAATACTTTATTTTTAGATCCATTTTAGGATCACAGGAAAATTGTGAAGATATAGAAATTTCCTATGTACTATCTCCCTGTACACACATCTAGCCTTCCCAAATGTCAATATCCCCCATCAGAGTGGTATGTTGCTTATAATTGGTGAACTTGCACTGACAAGTTATTGTTCAAGTCCATAGTTCTCACTAGTGTCCATTCTTGGTGTTTCTATTCTACGGGTGTGTCCAGATGTGTAATAGCATCTATCTACCATTACAGCAGCATACAGAGTGGCTTTTCTGCCCTGAAAATCCCCTTTGCTCCACCTATTCACCCTTCCTTTCCCTGAAACCGTGGTAACCACTAATCTTTTTACTTCCTTGTCTTAGTCTATTCAGGCTGCTATCATAAAAATAACACAGACTGAGTGGCTTAAACCACAAACATTGATTTCCCGCAGTTCTAAAGACTGAAAAGTGCAAGATCAAGGCTCTGGCAGATACACTGTCTGCTGAGGGCCCGCTCCCAGTTCATTGATGGCTGTGATCTCATCGTATTTTCACACGCAGGAGAGTAAAACAAAGCACATTCTCACAAAGGCCTGAATCCCAAGACAATGGGGGTGGAGGAGATGGGGGTTGGTTTTGAGAGGACAAAAACATTTCCATAAAATGACTCCATAGTTTTGCCTTTTCTAGAACGCCATTTACTTTCAATCACACAGTATGTAGCCTTTTTTCAGATTGGCTTCTTTCACTTCGTGATAGGCACTTGAGATTCTTCCATGTTTTTCCATGACTTGATAGCTCATTTCCTTCTAGTTCTGAATAACACCCCATTGTCTGGAAGCACCATGGTTTATCCATTCACCTACTGAAGGACATCTTGTTTGATTCCAAGTTTTGGTAGTTATAAATAAATCTGCAATAAACACCCATGAGTAGGTTTTTGTGTATACATAGTTTTCAATTCTTTTGGGTAAATACTAAGGAGCGTGACTGCCTGGCCATATAAGAGTATGTTCAGTTATACAAGATATCACCAAAAGATCTTCCGAAGTGGCTGTACCATTTTACATTCCCACCAGCAATGAATGAGAGTTCCTTTTGTACCACATTCTCATCAGCATCCAGTGTTGTGAGTATTCTTGATGTTGAGTCAATTTTTGTGAAAGCAGTAATACTAATACAGTAGTATCTTGTTACTGTTTTAATTGACAATCCCCTATATGGTGTTGGGAATCTTTTAATATTTTCATATGCTCATCTACCATCTATAGGTCATCTCTGGTGAGTTATCTGGTCGGGTCTTTTGCTCATTTTGTTTTAGCTGGGTTGTTCTTATTGTGCAGTTTTAAGAGTGTTTTGCATATTTCTGGATTATAGACTTCTATCCGATATATATCTTGAAAATATTTTCTGCCAGTCTCTGGTTCTCTTTCTCTTAACAGCCTCTTTTGCAGAGCACAGGTTCATAATTTTAATGAAGCCCAGGTTATCAACAATATCTTTCAAGGATTATGCTTTTGGTGTTGTATCTAAAAGTCATTGTCATAGCCAAGGTCATGTAGCTTTTCTCTTACGTTGTCCTCTATGAATTTTATAGTTTTGTGTTTTACATTAGGTCCCTGATCCATTTTGAGTCCGTTTTTGAGAAATATCCGTGTTTAGATTCCTTTTTTGGCATGTTGTTGATGACATTTCATTGAAAAGACTATCTTTTCTCCAATGTATTGCCTTTGCTCCTGTGTCAAACATCAGTTTACTATATTTAATCAGGTATATTTCTGGGCTCTCTATTCTACTCCACCAATAAATGTTTTGTTATTTTACCAACACCACACTGTCTTAATTACTTTGGCATCATAATAAACCTGGAAGTTTGTTCTTCTCCTCCAGTATTCATTGGCTATTCTGGGTTTTTCACTTTCCATATAAACTTTAGAGTTTTTCTATGTCCACAAAATAACTTACTGGGATTTGGATTGGGATTGCCCTCAAGCTTTAGATCAAGTTGGAAAGAACTAACATCTTGACAATATTGAATCTATCCATGTCCATGAAATACAGGTTTCCTCGCTATCCAAAAGTAGAACATTCATATTTGGTATGATTTGGTAGATTATTTTTTGTGTCTGGGAAAACTACATGGAATTAATTTACATGGAAAAATCAGTTAGGATATCCAAACCCCAAAAATAACCTACCAAATCAAATAGGAATGACCTACTTTTGGGCAGCAGAAGAAACATGTAGTTCCATTTCTTAGATCTTCTTTAATTTCTTTCATCAGAGTTCTGCAGTTTTCTCTGTATTTTTGACATGGAACATGAAAGTGCACATTCCTTTACCAGTCTGTTGATGTGAAGCCAAGGTCTTCTCTTTGAGATGTTTCCAGTTCTGTTCACTTTTCTTATGAACTACGTCCTCATAGCAAATGCACTGTAATTTCTAGTTACATTTTATTTGAAATAGAGCAAGAACTTCTAAGAAAAACACTTGGCAAACTATCTGAAATCTTCAAGTTTTCACAATTTTTTCCCAAATCTTTAAATTTTCTATCTCACACCTACTTAATCCAGCTTTATTTTAGACACCCATCTTTAATATGTTTTTCCAAGGCTTTTAACCAAGCAATCCTATAAGAAAAAAAACTTTTCATAGTTATGGCTCATTGGTTTCCATGATACTTAATTTAATAAATTATTATATCAGGTTTAATTAGCATATAAAAAGAGTTGTGAACACATACAAATTATCCTTGGTAAGCATACAATTTAACCAGTGGAGAAAGGGACAGGTAGGAATATAATATACTTACCAGTGATGAGGTTTACGTGTGCTATGAAGATTCTGTTTCATATAGAAACCAGAAACCACACCCATAACAGGAATATAGGGGAACCAAATAAGAGAGAGACATTCACTGAGGGAGGGGGAGGCTAAGGGCTCAAAACAGGGAAGAAAAGAGCACAAGGGACAAGGGACTATGGTGATGATTCAGGGGTGAATTGGTGGTGGGTAACCTACGGGGAATATACAATAAAGTAAAAGATATAAATAGCAATACAAAATTTAAAAAATAGAAACCAGAAAACAGTCAGATATCACTTAACATAACTCCAACTATATATTTTGTATGAAATTGAGAAAAACATCAGAAAGGAAAAAGGAACAAAAACCTATTTAGATCACCAGGCTGCAGAAACTGTCAACAGAATAGGTATTTAAAAATGGTATTTAAAAAGAATTTGGCAGGGGAGGGAAGAGTGAGGTTTGTGCTGTGTTTTGACATAATTTTTGCAGTTTGTCCTTTAATTACTAAGTATTTTACACATATAAAATTCAGAGATTATTATAATGAATATGAATGTGCCAACAACTCAGAATATGAAATAAACATTATAAATATAAATGAAACCCCCTGTTTATGTATCCATCTGGGTCCCACCAAGAATGTGGTGACACACTCAAAATAGGAGCATTCTAGAATTTGATGAAAAGGGACTATTTACAAAGGTATGGGTGTAAGCTAACCACCATGGCTAGTGCAGAAACTTGGGACTGATAGAAACTAAGCTGTCACCACTCTTAGGTTCAAAGGGAAAAGAAAAGGATGGGCGTCCCTGGTGTCGCAAGGGGTTAAGTCTCAGCCTATGAAGTTATCAGCAGCCACTGCAGCACGAGTTCAATCCCCAGCTAGGGAGCTTCCCACACGGCGCAGCAGACCTCTCCTGCCTCACCCGCTGCTCCCCTCAGCAGTGTACTTCAGTCAATCTGCCTGTTCTGCTCCCCACTCTATCTCTGTCTGCTGAATCTTCTCAACCCCCACACCTCTGCCCTACACTCCAGCTCTTGTATGCATAAGTAAATAAATCTCTAAAAAAAAAGAGAGAGAGGGGGCCTGGAGAACCCATCAATGCAGTCCACACCAGTCAGTCTCCCCAGGCAAAGATCAAAGGGGGTAAGGGGGAAAGGGTGGAGAGTTAACCCAAGTGGCAGACACCATTTTCCCGCCTCCGCACCCCTTCCTGCTCCCCTCTTTCCCTCTCTCCACTGAGGTATCACTAATATGAAGCTGGTATTCAATATTTCCAGTCAAATATGTATGTTTTTACTATGCTTCTATATATCCACGCATACGCTAGCATACTGTTTAGTCTGATTGTTATTAGACTTACTTGCCAGATATTTGGGGTGATGCTCCTCTAGAAGGACATAGTAAGATTAGACTTCCCAGTCCCCAGAAAGCTCATTATGGCTATGTGACTTGCTTTGGGTAATGAATCATGAGTCAGAATGAAATGTGTCACTTTAGACAGAAAGCTTGAAGAACTGCCTCTGAGTCACCTTCTTTGCGTCCCACTGGAAATGATCAGTGAAGTCTGTGGTTAGAGGAAGCTTCTATCGGCCTGGGACGCTGAGCCCCCAGGGGCAGAGGCCACAGATCACCTGTGCTGGACAAATCACGGCTTTACCCTACTGAGATCTGGAGACCTAATTTTTTTAAAGATTTATTATTTATGCATACAAGCTGGGGTACAGGCCAGAGGCATGGGGCGGCGAGAGGGTTCACCAGAGACAGAGTGGGGAGCAGAACAGGCAGATCAAGGGAAATACACTGCTGAGGGGAGCAGCGGGCGAGGCAGGAGAGGTCTGCCGCGCCATGTAGGAAGCTCCCCGGCCGGCGTCGAACTCGCGTCACTGCTGCCAACAGCTCCACAGCGCAGCGCTTAACCGCTGCGCCACCAGGGAGGCCCGAGATCTGGAGACTTTAGTTGAGGCAGCATAAGCAAGCTTACCAATGCAGATGCATTTTTTTGCCTGGTTTTAAATGTCTAAATGGCACCCTATCATTTACCACACAACAATTTTAAGCTTGACGGTTTTTAGATTCACCCATGATAATGGATGTGGCTATAGTTCATTACATTATACAAATACATTTCATTTATTTATCTGTTCTCCCAATGATAGAACACCTAAGCCAGTTACATTTTCTTGCCATCACTAAAAATGCTAAAATGAACATTCTGTGCAGATGGGCAAGAATTTCTCTAGGGGATACGCTCCGGAGGAACAATGTGCTTTTAAGCTTTTCAAAGAAAGAAAGATTGGGAGGAAACTTTGAACACTGTGAACCATAGTTTCCATCATAAGGGTTTTCAGAAATCTTTGCTCCTCAGGAGTGTGACTTCCACCTCTCTCAGAACACTAAAATATAATATTCAGTAAATTGTATTTTAAAATTGGCCTGACCTTGAGAAGACCAAAGACTTCCTTAGAAATTAAAGGGACCTACCTTAGCGAACAATGACTACACAAAATAATACCAATTACTCTTTCCACATCTCTCAGAAGAGAAGGCAAATGGGGAGGGGAGAAAGAGTATAATTTGGAGTAACCTCTTGAAGAATTTCCTTTTCATAAATGTGATGAGGAAACTACATAATCAGCCACTGAGTCAAAGCACTATCAGCCAAGACAATTGGTGAGTAAACAAAATGCCAGCCTTGGTCAGAGACTGATTAGATAGAATTCTCTATGTTATCTTTCCCATTTTCAGTCTAGATTATTAATAGCGAACAGTCTCCACATAACGGGCTGGCTCCCCACACCCCCCCCCAACACCTACCCAAAGCGCTGAGAAACAGAGAAGTACTTTGGAAATATGTAAATGAGAAAGAATACGTCACTTACAGTTCTGTGGAGCCTGCCCTGGGACTGTCCCCTGTTCCTTGTGGAGGTGACAAGTATCCCAGACAGAAGTACAAGGACATAGGTGTCGGGTGTCTCCTCCAACACTTAAAGCCCTAGAATACAGTTATGAAGATGACTGTAAAGGTTTCCCCAGGTGGGAAAAGCAGATTAGGAAATGCCCTCATGATGCCTCCTTAGATTTGTTTTATCCCTACGCTGACAGAGTCTGAAACAACATACACAAAAATATAAAGGGTTGCGCTCAAAGTGGTCGGATTCTGAATGCTCCAAATTTTTGTTGTTTACCTGTATAATCTATTTTTCCTACAAGATTAAATGTTAAAGGCCTTATATATCACATTTAAATTACTTACGTTGAATTTTGAATGGCGGGAAAAAAAGAAAATCTTTTCTTGCCTCCACATCAGCATTTCTGAACTGTTGGTCTCTTGACTCCAAATGTTAAGATTTTCTCCTTCAGATCCCGGCCATCTGGCTGGGCTCACCTCCAGATGCTAATGTGCTGAGAGGGAAACCAAAGGTGAGCCTTCTTTCCTTGCCTTCAGACACACTTCTCCATCCCTCTAGCACTTTCTGAAGCCCAGGCTAACAAGGAAGGCTGGCGAGAAAGGTGCAACTGGCCAGGAGAGGAGGGGCTCAGGTCACAGAGCAAACACGCGCAACCACACTGCAGGGTCCCACCTACTTCGCACGCCCTTCTCACACCAACAGGCACGCTTCTTTACAACTGTGACCTCATCTATACCATTCTTTCTTAAGAGACTTTAGCGCTAGGAAAATCCATAATCAAGTGCCCTCATTTTACAGATGGAGAAACTTCCAGAGAGGGAAATCATCTTGCCCAAGGTCACACAGCAGTAAACATTAGATCTGACTCGAGACCCATGTTACAGGTGAAGGGATAGAAATGACTCTGGAGCGGGTGCTAGACACCCGTTCGCAGCCCAGCTTTTCAGCCCCTGTGCCTCTGATTGCTCAGCAGTAAAAGGAGCAACCTCATAAGGTTGAACCGAGGACAAATGAGATAGTACAGGCACATGCTCCAGTTCACAGTACCTGGAGCTGAGTGTATCCATAAGTGGCTTTATTACTACTAACACAATTGTGATATTATTCTGCTGCTTTTTAAGCTACATCAGCTTCCTCTAGTGTCTGATTTGAAGCAGCTCTTTTCTAATATGAGCTCACATCTGTGAAGTTTTCTGGTCACTGTGGCCAAATGAAATATCACTCATTAACCTTAAGTGCCTTGTGGAAGACCTGTCACTTTGCAGCTGACATGCTGACACCTGCTCTAATTTCAGTCGTGATGCACCCACTGCAGCTCTGCTTTTTCAAAGCCTTTCATTTGTAGTCAATTGAGTACATTCTGACACCCTATGATTTTTAAAGTCAAATAAATAATTGCTTGATTTCCTCTTGAGCTTTGATGAAATGTCAAAATCATTATCGAAAATTGATGAGAATTGTGTGAAGGACGCGTCCGCAGCCCGTGGCAGCACCAGCCACTCGTTGCTAGTCAAACTTTAGCGTGATTTAAGGAATACGCTTTGATCTAAATTCAGATTTTCATTATCATAGGAAAGTGTTTTCACTGACTGTTTACTTTTGTTGGGGATTAATGGGAATGACACAGTCAGAACTAATTAGGACCAGGAGAATGTGAAGAGCAAAATACCCAGGCAATTAAAAACTGTATTTTTGTCCAATAAAAATCAGCCTAGTCTCTGAAACATCTTGTGCAGCGTGGTGAAAAAATGTGCTAAATGTGTGATCATATTTTAGAACTGAAATCGGTCTCCCTCTCTCACCCTTGCTTGCTTACCTTCTGATCAGAATTCTAGGTCACAGAGACAAGTATGAAAAGTGGGCAGCGGCAGAAAAGGAAAAGAACAGCCAATAGAGACCTTGGAAAATCCAGTCTCAAGAATTAAGAATTAGCTGCATTGTGGGGCCTCCCTGGTGGCCCAACGGGTTAGGTCTCAGCACTATGAAGCCATCAGCAGACACTGCAGCACGAGTTCGATCCCCAGCCAGGGAGCTTCCCACAAGGCGCAGCAGACCTCTCCTGTCTCGCCCGCTGCTCCCCTCAGCAGTGGATTTCAGTGCATCTGCCTCTTCTCTTCCCCACTGTGTCTCCGGTGGGTCCTCTCACACACACACCCTCACCCTCTGGCCTACACCCCAGATCTTGCATGCATAAGTAAATAAATCTTAAAAAAAAAGAATTAGCTTCATTGAAATGGAGAAGCCCCAAACCACACATCGCTCTGGGCAGGTGCCACACTGCCCACGCTCGCTGTGAGAAACAAAGGGAAAATAAAGCTGTCAAATGCACGAGGTGGCCAGCCTCAGAGAATCAATAATGTTACTCCCACCAGACTTACATGGTTTACAAAGTCAAATTCCTTCTATAACAGGGACCTACCTGAAGTGCCTGGAATAAAGCACCTGACTGGTGGTGCTCAGATTATAAAAGGTCTAATTACACAGTAAAAAGAGCACAGACCACAAATATTTGGCTCTATATGACCGTCTGAATAACTCCACTAATTGTGTGGCCTTGGGAAAGTCATTGTGCCTCTCGAACTCTCAGTCTTCTGGCTTCTAGAAATGACACGCCATGGAAGCAATGCATATGCAAATGCTTTGGCAATGATGACACACAGTACAAGGGTACATGACAATTGCAAAAACAAGATGTGCTCTAAACATGCATTATATACTCAGCCCAACAAGGAGTTAAAGAAAAATCATGAAAGCTGAAAACTAGCCCCAAGGAGCTTATAGTCCTACCAGGGAGACCAGATTATAAGTGCCAATGAGACGACTGAACTTCAACGCCAAGGGCATGTAGCTGGTCGATACTCGGAGTTTCCAAAATACATTTCTAAAATCATCTTATTTGACCCTCACCATTGCCCGCTGAGGCAGGCAGAATTATTGCTACCGTGCTCATTACAGATGGGAATCAGAATAAGTGAGTTACTTGCCCGATAGGGGCACATAATGCATGTCTTTTACCGCCTAATAAACGGACTCCCCTTACACATCCATTCAGACTCGTCAGCATGCTAAGGTAAGCGAAATAGGCTCTACGATATCTGCAGGAGTTCAGAGAAGGGAGGAGTGGTTGTGATAAGAATAACAATGGTCAGAGAAATTGGTGCTTTGGTGATGGGGGTGGGGGGCTGGGATGTAATTTACATTCCAGAGATGTGAACCTGTACCCTTGGAACATACCCAGTGTTGTAAAACAATGTTGCCTCTTTAAAAAAAAAAGTCAGAAAAGTGTTTTTGGAGAAGGCAGTCCAGAAAACTAAGTAGGAGTCCAGGAGGCTGAGAAGCTACTAGAGAGCATTCATGTTAGAATTCCCTGTGGAGGGCCTCCCCGGTGGCGCAGCGGTTAAGCGCTGTGCTGTGGAGCTGTCGGCAGCGGCGACGCGAGTTCGACACCCGGCCGGGGAGAATCCCACATGGTGCGGCAGACCTCTCCTGCCTTGCCCGCTGCTCCCCTCAGCAGTGTATTTCTGATCTGCCTGTTCTGCTACCCGCTCCATCTCTGGTGAACTCTCTCGCCGGCCCACGCCTCTGGCCTGTACCTCAGCTTGTATGTATAAATAAAAAATAAATCTTTAAAAAAAAAAAGAATTCCCTGTGGAAAGGGGTGGGCCTTTACAAGCTACACACATGAGGTCCTTCAGAGTTTGCTATGACCCCATTCCCACAGGGCCCGCAACCCTCCATGGTGTGTTCAGGCAGGAAAAGGCAATCCACTCATACCCTTCCCTGCAAGAGAGGCTCAACTCCTTTTTTTGTAAAACCTAACTTATACTTTTACATTTTACAACAATAAAAACAGCTTTATTTCACTGAAAAATACTAGCATAAAGACTAATCATTATTAGCAACAGATCTTCCTGAGGAATTATTTATGCAGCGTTTAGCTAATGAAATCAAATGATCTAACTTAATCGCATAGATTTTGATTCTTGGAATTCGGGTTACATTTCAGCTGTGCCTGAGAGTTGGCAAAATGCACACCCATGTCTTGAACATGGCAGGAAAATTCCCATAATGCCTTACAGTTAGGGATGACCATACCACACCTGCCTACCCCACCATACAGTCAGCCTACCTAGGTTTGAGGTAGCTGAGGGCAACACATAGTGCAATATGATCTGGATAACACACAGTTCTGCAGAGCTCCAAGAAGAGGTGTTGCCCACGCCCTCTCAGGGCTTAGCGCCAGAGGGCAAGAGAGAGAGAATGGCCTGGTTAAACACAGGGTGAAAAGTGATTGAAGAAGACAACTTAGGTGGTGTGAATAAACATGAACGCATCATAAAGTAGAGAGTGTCTAGAAAAGTGGGAAATGGGGCAGAAAACAGGAAGCTCTTATAGGATAAAGAACAAAGGAGAGAGAAACGGATAAAATCTGACTGACTGTGGCCACATAGTGAACCTTGCTCGGGGTGAGAAGAAACAAGGAAACAAGTATGAAGCCCAGCGCTGGTGTGGCCTTGGGGGGTGGCTGAGTGTCTCTGCCGTTTCCAGTCAAGTGGAGCATTGCAAGGGGCATGAAAGTTTCCTAAGATTTGGTTTTCAATGTGGCCCCCTCAGCAGAAGTTGAGAAAAATGTAAATGTATTTCCACAGTAACAACAATTCTGTCTGCCTCACTGGGCTCTTGTGAGGATCAGCTAAGATGATTCTTACAAATGTGTTTGGAGAAGCCAAAGCATTAGTCAAACACATGTGTGTAAGTGTTGAAGTTTCGTTGACATTAGCAGTTGTCTCCCGACACTTTTCTTTCTCTTCACAGAGATAGCATATAATAAATAACTAGAGCATTCATTGTTTTACTATAAATTGGCTCTCTTCTCTTCTACTTTATTCCATATTTGGCCTCCTTTTGTAATCGAGCTGAGTCCAAAGTCCGGTAAAGGTCATGACCCCTGGAGGGGGGTTGCTGATGAGAATGACTAGCCCCAGGGAAAATGCTCAGTTTGCAGTTTGGGGCGGAGAGTCTGATGAGAAATAAAAGGGACTGAAGGAGAAGGGGAAGAGAGTCGTCGTGATGTAGGAATAGAGGAATCAGCGGCAGAAAATGGAGCCACCAAGATTGAGAGTTTGGAAATCAGATGCCAGAAGTTTTTGAGCGGCCGGGACATAGAATTTCGGATTGAGTGTTTTTGGAATCTTTAGTGACTTTGGGACCAGCGACTTTGGAGGCTTTGCAAGCGATGGAAACTGTTCCCAGTTTTGTCTTTACTGCAGCCGAAGGAGGGCAGAGGCCCAAAGTGGGCGCCTTCCTAAAATGCGTGAGTGCAGTCTGGTGGGCCATCTGGCTGTTGTAGTTGCTATTTGCAGTTTTGCTAGCCTGATGCTGTGCTGGGGCACCATGGCACTTTCGGGAGCATCTCCAGTTGTGTCCTGTGTCGTCCTCTTTAGTTGGAACCTGGCCTACACTCTGGCTGTTGTGCGTCTGCAGAAGCAGGAAGACGCTATTTTGGAAACGTGGCCTATTGTTTGGAAGAGGAGCTCCACCTCAGCAGTGGCGGGAAGACGCCACCTTTGTTACTTTTCTGGGACTTAAAGGACTGGACATTGCTTTAAGTAAGGTAAACGGCCACATGTTGACTTCAGCAATTCTTTGCTTTTCCCTGTTTGTTAAGTAATTCCCAATGTTGTAGTTCCCTAAACCTGAGTAGTCTTGCAAATGTGCGCACGGGTGCAGAACCAAAATAGTGACCGGTAAGCAACTGGGGCACTGCCTTTGCCTAAGTTTAAAAAGCTTCATTTTTCCGCTATCACTTTTATTTCGTGGAAAACACATTCTTTCCTGCCTTCGAGATTTTGTCCATGATGTTCCCAAGCTTGGAATTCTGTTCCTCCTTCTGCTCCCCCCGCCTCCGACCTTCACATGGCTTGCTCCTTTAGATTTCAGCATAAATGTTACCTAAGTGTTTAGTAAGGAGGTCCTCTCACCCATAAACAGGGGTTTTCCTCACTTCTCCTCTAAGTCTGTCTCTTGGGCTACAACTCAAACCGCACTCATGTTTTTCTTAACTTTAAGCCGAGATGCTTTGCGTCGGCCAGCACATGTGTGACTCACGGGCAACCAGACCTGCAGCGGCTATGCTCGCCCCCGACACTGCCCAGCAATTCGTTTGGCTGGGAAGGCGACTGGTTTTTTATCAGAGTTTTAGCCACTTTATGGCACTGACTTCAGCCTGCTCTCAGGCTGAAACCTGAAAGGGAGAATCACCCCATGCCATTGCTTCCTTCTGATAACAACCCCTCAACAGCTCTGCCCTCGCTTCTGTTCACTGCCCTGTGCCTTCAGTTTTTCCCGGAGCTGATACTTGTTATGGAGGACCAGGTAGCGCCAGGACAGCTCGGACATTCTGGAAACAGAACTCTCAGCATCATTCTTTTAAATACAGACCAGGTCGCATGGCACCTCTGCTCGAAATCCCACAACAGGCCCCAAATTATGCACAATCAAAGCCCAGTGACCGACCTCTACATAATCTAGCCCTCCTCACTACTCTGCCTTCATCTCCTTTTACCCTCCACTTTATTCAATCCATTTTACCCTGAAAGATTTGAGGGTTCCTTCAAGGTAACAGGCATGTTCCCCTCTGCCTGCAGCAGACACCCCAGATATCCAGAAGGGATACTCTTAGATCTTTGCTCAAGTCACCGATTCAGTACAACTCTCCATCCCTGACCTTCGTAGCTCCCGTTCCCTTAAACTTCGCTTGGTTTACAGCACTTAGCACCTTCTGAAGTGCTTTATATTATTTATTATGTTTATTATATTATTTAGGCCTCTTGCGTGCCTCCCCTCACTTGGCCATGAGGCACCTGAAGGCACGCGTCTTTTGGTTTACTCAGCATCTAGATGGAATCTACCCAAAGAGTGGGTGTCAGGGTACACCTGTCACATGAGCAAGTAGATGAAAAAACAAATAAACATTACACATTTCTTTCATCGGGAAGCCATACAGGTTTCAGGAAAGCAACCACTGGCACAGGATTTGAAGGGCTCTTCATTACCAATGTTTTCAAGCACTGGGACATGCTTCTTTAGATCTGAAAGCTAAATTTACCTTTCGGAAACAACCAAAACATAGCTCAGAACAAAGTATAGTCCAAAGAGAAGGGTGAATAAACTGGGCGTTATCATTTTAGGTTAGAAAAAGAAACTATGATATTCCAAAACCCTGTTTAATTACTTAGCTCATAGCGCCACGATGAAGCCAGAATTCCAAAAGCATTTTATTTGTCTGCTGCCTAGTTTGAGTCGGTATTGGTTTTCTGGTTGAACAGTCCTGAAGTTAAGGGTTCTGATTTTTTAATCATCGTATTCGTCCTTTGCAACACTGCTGAGATAAAAGTCTCCACTGAATTTATATAGTTTAGAAATCTAGTCAGCACTAGATTCCAATCAGAGGTAGGCAGTCTAGAGAACTTTCTCCGTACTATGCTTCCAGCAAGTGTGCAGGTAGTGAGTCTGGGGAGCTAGAAAAGACAACTCATCTGAAGGCTCTGGACAACATTTTTGTCAATGGTTAATGGCCTGGTGGTTATGGCTCAATAATGGTAAAATAAAGTTTATTTCGGGTTAACATTATAGGAAATTGTTGACTTTGTCTTTTTCTGGCTTTTGGCACTCTTAATAGTTTAGATTTTATTATTAATTATTTGTATTTATAGGCTTACAGTACAACTGAAGGACTTTCCAAACATTGTGGAATATGTTTTTTACACCTGTAATCACCCTACCTTTTCTCTGGGTGATGAGTGGCCATATAATTGCGCTTCCTAATACTTCTTAATTGGTCACTGTTATCAAATGGGAAAATAACCTATTGATTTAACACTATGGGTGATTATTAAGCAGCCCTTCCTAGTACTGAGTGAATTAGAAGAAAAACACCATCCTCATTTAGTTAATGGCCTGTTTTGCTCTCTGCTCTACTGCCCTCACTCTTGCATGTATTTTTTGGTCTACTAGCTCTTAAATAGACACAAGTTTCTCCCGTGTACTTTCACTGGCCGAATATGAAAAAAATGAGTAAGGAGGACTTCCTACAGTAGGTTTGAATTTTCCTGATACTACACACCCAAGTCATCAAATAGGTTTCATCCTTAGATCCAACTCGAACAACTCTATAGTAGCTATCCAGACCACTGTGTTGAGGACCTAGCCAGCGTAGTCAATGGGAAAGGATGCCATGACTCGATTAGTGATGTCTGCTGTGGACACAAGATAAAGATTCAGTATATATGCTGATCTTATTATAGACCATGGGAGCAAGAACAAACGACCTCAGGAGAGGAAGAGAGGGTGAGGAGTAAGGGGGAAGAAAAACTACATTTCTTTAACTTGAGCAGTCTACACCACGGACTTGTAGGTGACTGTATTCCTTCCTCAACACAACAATGATTATGGACACAGTGACAAGACTTTGGGGGACAGGGAGTAGATAACTTTATATCCACTTTGCTGAGTCTCCTCCTCTTTGGAATCCAAATTTGAAAGATTTTCCTTTTGCAAAATGCTCTGCTATTTCCTGGGTAACACAATGAAATACTGTTCACCACCAGCAAGGCAAGCTAGTCCGTGATATTACTATTTAAATACTATGTACTCAATATTGCTTGCATTAACTATGCATAACTATCCAATGTATAATTTATAAGTTTTTATAAACACCATTTTTTCCTGGTACCTATCATTGTCCCCGGTAGGCAGCCCTTTGCTCTTTTGGATGTTTACCTGGTTAGTATGATTCAATTTTCATTCCTGGGGGATCTGAGCTCTCAGTTAATGGAACTACTTGTATAATTCCATTAATGGGCCATTACACTTCATTTCTGGACACTAAGAACCACAGGGCAACCCAGGAGATGACCCCCAAACTTCCATAATAGTCTTCTCTGCCTCACCATGTTACAGCACCCTTCTTCTCCTACATAATTTCAATCACCCAGTGAAAACCATAGCCTGATTTTCTGCCTAGTTTCCAGACACTGAATACTTAGAGTTATTCATCATCTATTATCAGTGAGCAATTTACTCTCACGATGCTTTAAGTCCCAGACTAGCTACAGAACCAGGCCTGCAAAGAATTTACATGGTAAGAAGTCTAAAAGTGTTCTTGTCCTCTTTCCAAATATAGGGATAAACATTCTTGACAATATGGGCATACATTCTAATTAATTAGTCAAAAGTTGTATTGTATAGAAATAGCTATACTTTGTACCCCAGAAAAAGTACTGGTAGTAGTTAATAAATAATAATTATATTCTCGTTTTCAGTAATCAGAAAAAATAGTTTGAATAGAACAGATGAATGGCTTCCCACAGCTGAATAAAAATCAAAATAATTAGCATAGTATTATAAAAGTTCACTTTAGAGACAAGTTATTTTTAGCACTTTCTCCTTGTAAATGTCCTAAGATATGCTGCACAAAATAAATAAAAAAGGAAGAATGAACACTGCCAAAATCAGCTCCGACTACTTGTCTGAATAAGCTGCTGGAGCCTGGGACTTGAAGTGAGAGATAGAGCAAAATGTTGCTCAAGCTGCCGTTAACAAAAAGCACAGATACCAAAAACCACGCCTTGAAGGGCAGGGGTTCCCCAAGTTAAACACATCTTCAGAAAGTCCTGGCTAATTGCAAAATGTGCAAGAATTATTCTCAACAACTGGAAAAGAACTGAGCAAAATATGTTGTCACAGATGAGAGAGAGGTCATTAATTTCCCATCTCCTGAAGGTAGAAGCCAATCGACTATAAACAGGACATCCCGGCTTTGAGATTTATTATTCACCTACTTTGTCTAAATTTCGCTTAGCATCGTTAAACAGAGTAACAAGCCACAAATTTCAAGACTAAATTAAGTCATGTAAACAGTGTTTTTCTGGATATCGGATCCAATAAATATACATCATTGCCCAAATTGGGAATACAACCCTCCATCTCGGGCGGAAGTGGCAGTGTTTAAAGACCAGCACCAACCAGGTGGAGCAGAATGCCCGAGGTTCCAGCGCTGACATTGATTTTTGAACACACTGCACAAGTTTCTTTCGTGAAATATGACCAAGGCAGAAAGTATTGAAATCCCAAATGGAATTATGTTGTGGGAAGTTCTGGATTCTGTAGCCAGAGTTGGAAACCAAAGAATCATCTAGAAATGTGTTTCCCTGTGACTGCTTGCCACTCCCTCTTGTGTGCCCCCTCTGTATCTTCAATTCAGACTAGATTCATTATTTCTCCCCTTCCTTGACAAAACCAAAACAGAACAAAAAAAATTTAAAAATTTAAAACAGCCTCACTGGTGGCGCAACAGGTTGATCGCAGCGCTGTGGAGCTGTCGGCAGCTGTGGCACGAGTTCGATCCCTGGCCAGGGAGACTCCCACATGGAGCATCAGATCTCTCCTGCCTTGCCCGTGGCTCCCCTCAGCAGTGTATTTCGGTTGATCTGCCTGTTCTGCTCCTCACTCTGTCTCTGGTGAATCCTCTCACTGCCCCACGCCTCTGGCCTTCACCCAGGCTTTTAAAAAAATTTTAAAACAAACTGCTGTCTCCTCTTCTTGTTTCTTATGTGAGTGGTTGTTGTCAACTTGCATCCAGTTACTCACACCGACACCTAGATGTCTTACTGCCTTATTCAACCCATCACTGTGTTGTACTAATTCTGCCCACCAAATAGCTAAAATTGGTTCTGCTTCCCCATCAGCATCAGCCTAATTCATCATCGTCTCTCACTTCCTCTACTACTGAGACCTCTATTTGGTCTCTCTCACTCACTTCAAACCCCTATTTGCTGTTCATGCAGCAGTGTGATTTTTTTCAAAAGCAAGAATATGGGGGCCTCCCTGGTGGCGCAACAGGTTAACTCTCAACACTATGAAGCTATCAGCAGCCACTGCAGCACAAGTTTGATTCCCGGTCAGGGAGCTTCCCACACGGTGCAGCAGACCTCTCCTGTCTCCCCACTGCTCCCCTCAGCAGTATATTTCAGTGGATCCTCCTGTTCTGCCCCCCAGTCTGTCTCTGGTGAATCCTCTCAACCCCCACCCCTCTGGCCTACACCCCAGCTTGTATGCATCAATAAATATTTTTTTAAAAAAAGCAAAAATATGGTCACATCACATTATTGACACCCTCCTTTTTGGTGGTTGCTTAGGGGGGAAAATATCAACTTAGTCCAGTGGCCTCTAAGGTCTTGAAGCAGCTATAGCAGGGCTACCTGAGGTCAGAGGACAGCGCCCAGGGAGGGGACAGATTTCCTCTACATCACCGAGCAATGATCCGACAGCAGCTGTGTGTCCTATGATGTAACTCCATCCCATAGCATCAGAGTGCACAGGATAAGGGCTCACTCCCACAAGACTCATGCAAATCACATGTCCAGGTTGTCACCTGTGTTTGTGACTAACCCATATAGATGAGGGGTTCCAACAATACCCTTCTGGGGTTCCTTTAATCTGCTAGAGCAGCTCACAGAACCCAGCCAATCACTTATGTACTAGATTACTGACTTGTTACAAAGGGTATTAGAGGCTAGGAAGCAACAGCCAAATTAAGAGATAGCTAAGGTGAGGTCCCCCAAAAAAAGCAGTTTCTATCTTGGTGGAGTTTAGGGTCCAACATGGCAACATTAGGATGCATTCTGGTCCACCAACCTGAAAGCTCTTGGAAGCCTGGCCTTTTGGGGTTTTATGTAGATTTCATTACACTGACATGGTTGATTAAATCCCTGGCCAGAGGTGATGGAACGCGCTTTTCAGCCCCTCTGCCCTCCCAGAGGTGGGAGGTGGGAATGAAAGTTCCAATCCACTCATCACTGGATTGGTTCCCCTAGCAACCAGGCCCCATCCTTAGGTTACCTGAAGGCTTTATAAAAGTAACCTTATTAACATAACAAAAACACTTTTGCCACTCTCATCAGGAAATTCTGAGGGCTTTCAGGAGCTCTATGCCAGAAATGGGAGGAAGATCAAATACACATTTGCTACGATGCACAATAGCACACCTTCTCAGCACCTCAGTGAAAAGGGGCTGCACCCAAACCAAGTAGTAAACCAAGAATAAGGGTGAAGAAAACGGGGTCTAAACTGATATTGCGCATGAGCACCTCTTCCTGCAGCAATAGTTATTTGATTAATGCACATGGGCGTGGGCGTGGCCCACATTGCCTGTCACCCCTACTACCAAAGATCCATTTGTAGGCTAGTTGGGCAGTGAGTTTGAATTCTGGCTCTGCCAGGTACCGGCTGCAAGACCTCAGGGCGGGACTTCACCTCTCTGAGCTTGTTTTTCCCGCTGTCGAATGGAGATAACACAACTATCTTAAAGGGTTGTTGTGAGAAGTTAGTGAGTTGCTAGTGAAAGCCGAGCTACCACGCCATGCTCCTCCTTAAAAGACTTTGAAGGGGCACCTGTTGCCTTTAAAATGAAATCAGAAGCCTTCATAGAAGTCCAAGGCCTACTCTGCATCCTCTTTCCTGTACTGTATGTCCCACTACAACCCCGCAGACATTTTCCAATTCAGGTACATCAGATTAGTTTTCATCCCCCACGCACGTCCATTCACTCTCTCTGTGCTTACTAACCCTCTACCTAGATTGTCTCACCCACCTCTTGGACTCTCCCCTCCTCACCACCTCTCCCTGTGACAGGGCTGCCTGTCCCTCACTGACCAGTTCAAACCACACTCCCTTTGGCAGATTTTTCTAGAGTTCTCTGTATTTCAGCAGTCACAAACCATCTCCCCATCCTTGACGCTCCCACTGGGTTTGTAACTCACCCTTCACCACAGTTCTTTGTGTCTGTCTGGGGCTCCCTCCACACATTGGTTTTTTAGAATGTGGATCAAAATCGCCTGGAGTACTGGGGAGCAATTCAGACTCCCCACTGCAGCCCTATGGAATCAGAAGCTCAGCAGATGAGTGCTGAAAATCTCCATCTTCAAAAGTTCTCTAGATGATTCTTATGCTGTTTCCAGAACACCTGTCCTAGTCTGAGAAACCCTCAAAAGAATCTCTCCTTATACCTCTGTGGATTCTTTCTCCCTCTACATCGGTTGTCCAGTTTATAGTAAGCATCCGGTAAAAGTTTTATATGTTAATTTAAAATGTGGCCGCAAGGGTACATGGGAATAGAAGCCATAGCTATAACTATCAAGAATTTTGCAACAACTTTCTCAAGTTAGTTTTCAGTGAACTTGACTTTAAAGGTAAGGAGAAGTGCTCAAAGGTCTTAAAGATATCTAAACATCTTCTCCCTTCCTCTATACTTCCTCATCTACTATGGAGTCTTCAGAAATGTATAATAAAAGGTATAGCTTTTAATATACACTAGAAATTACTGAGTAGCAATTTTTAATCATAATGAGAATAATGTTCTTGCCTTTCATGTCTACAATTCTTAATATCCATCTGTACACTGTATTTAATCATCCGGGTCCCTTAATTTACTGACATTTAAATGATCTCAAATTATATTTCCTGGAGCACTGCTCCAAATAAGTAACTTTTTAAGATAATGCACGGTCATCTTAGTCACAAATCATGCCACTGGTTGCCATTTGCAGCTTCTACACCTTCCTGAAAAATTACCCTATTTAA
The DNA here is from genome assembly GCA_004024925.1 of Scalopus aquaticus. Classification (NCBI taxonomy): domain Eukaryota; kingdom Metazoa; phylum Chordata; class Mammalia; order Eulipotyphla; family Talpidae; genus Scalopus; species Scalopus aquaticus. Next base: position 37,248 of record PVIJ01008324.1, read on the forward strand.
AGAATTTTTTTTTCAGTGTGGTCAGAGTCTTGTATAACCATGTAGCCATCTGAGTTTTAAATTTTAGCCAGAATAACATCAAAAAGATGTAACATAATATAAGGCTTCTTTTTCCTCCTCAGTGGAAAGCAGTGAAACACTTTAAACATATTTTTTTGTATTTGTACTGTACAGGTTTCCCCCACTATCAGGAAGTAGAACATTGCTATGAAATCTTTCATAAACAAAACGATTTAAGTGAAGTAACTGCCATTCATTACATGAAGAATATCGGAACATTCTAAAGAACACCTAAAACCTAAAATCATACATCTTGTGAAATCAGGAATGCTGGGACTCATACAGAAAAATCTGGAACCTATCATGAGCCACGGGAGGCACTTGAGGGAGAAATGCATATTCTCATTTGGATGTCTAAGTTCTGGCATGTGTGTTTTTTAGTCATTGTCTGTCCTGAACTGTTAATTACACTGTTTGATACTCAAGAAGCCTATGAAGGTGATTCCCGGGGGAGTAGACACCGGCAAAAATGCCAGAAGAATAGCAAAGAAAATATGTGAGGCAGAGTCTCACACAGGTCTGTATGTCAGGCAGCCTCTATTAGTTATCAAGTTGTCAAAAACAGACATTTGGGAACCTCTTATACCATTGGGACACATGAAATATCATCTATTCCCACCCTATCACATATATTTGTACTATAAAATACAGAAAAACTTCATATAAGGCATGGTAGGGGGCCTCCCTGGTGGCGCAAGGGCTTAAGTCTCAGTACTATGAAGCTATCCCCAGCCAGGGAGCTGACCCACATGGCGCAGCAGACCTCTCCTGCCTCACCCGCGGCTCTCCTCAGCAGTGTATTTCAGTCCATCTGCCTATTCTGCTCCCCACTCTGTCTCTGGTGAATCCTCTCACCACCCACGCCTCTGGCCTACCCCCAACTCTTGTATGCACAAATAAATCTTTTTTTCAAAAAGGCATGGCAGATGTTTGCTTCAGAAAGTAAGAGAAAAGGATTTGGGCAGAAAATCATTTTACGTGCGCTGGCAGAAGCTTCGACAAACTCGCAGCCTTGGACTCTGAAGACCAGAAGGGGCAGAGGGAATTAGGTGAGTTGACAGCTGGTTGGTTCGCTTTCTCTCGCACGGGGGAACCTAGAAAATCTAAACATCATCCATGTCTTCCCTCAAATGTCAGCCCGATATACAGAAAAATTTAAAAATAGACAAATGTTATGAACAATCACACACCTTTGCCTGTCTAGACTGGGGTGGGAACTTCAGCTGAAGTAAAGGGTGTGTGTCTACTTGGGAAAGAAAGCAGGCATAGGAGAGAGGAAGGAAGGTGGTTGGTTGGTTTTTAATACTTCAGTCATAGTACAGAACATGTGGGTTGAAAATTCTGACAATTGAATAAAACTAACCAATCCAGTTCTATTTTCCTGTACAGAACAGACAGCAAGCATTCAGAGAACCGCCATGTTGGGTGTGGCACTGAGTTTCACACTGCAGGGAACAGAGAAGTGAATGAGATATGGACCAGGCCCTTGGAAAAAACAGAGCAGTGTGATCACAGGTAAGGACCCTACAAGAGCAGTTACATGACTGTGCGAAGCAAACAATGACAGGCGTCAAGTTGTAAATAAGGCATTGACATCACCAACTGACCATGACTGTTTTATTTTGTGTCACCCGTTCCTGTCCTAAGTTACCCTTAGATGAACACTCCCTCCTCCCCCAATTCTTGAAGTGCTGTTTCATCAGATGATTGCATTGTTTTACAAAGCAAAGTCTAATACCAATATTTTCAATCTCCAATATGTGTATAAAGCTTCAAAAAGAGACCTCAGTCTGCCATTAACTAGACATGGAAATTTCTGAAACATAAGGAGGGAATCAATAGCTTTTGACAGAGAAATAACAAAAGGCAGAGGATTGTTCCTCACAAAACTGTAACACTGTTAAGTCAACCCACCCAGTCTCCCAGGGATAACAAAGCTAAGGAGTCACAGGACGCCATTACCTCTTAGTATTTCTGCCACAAAGAAATGAATTTAGTATTTCAATTATATGCTTCCCTGTAGGGAGGGTAGCTAATGTATTATTTATTTTTAAAGAAAAATTAATATTCAAATGTCAGGCCTTCCATAGTTTTGCCTAAATTTTCATCAATGAAATTAAGAAAATTTGCTGAGTGAAACACATGGCGGGCTCAGCCCCTAAACTCCCTCAGTTCTGACATTAAATGTCTGAACATGAATCCCTTTGGAAGGCTGCTCGAAATAACAAATGTACTGCACCATTCATAAAGAAAATCAGAATCTTAATTAAAAACTAATTTTTTGACATTTCTGGAAGATGATTCTTACTGCATAGTTCAACAGAAAAATTTGGAGGGAGGGGATTATTCTGAACACTCTTGGAAGGAAGGGCAAAGAGCCAAGTGAACAATTATAACAAAAGCTCACTAAGGATGGGCACTCCTTGCAAAGTCACCTAAGTAGTTTTTGTGATGGGATGCACACTAACTGTAGAAGATACGCGAGTCTGCTGCCAAGCCTTCAGCATGAAGAAAGACTTGCAGCAGGTATCTTTTCACACCTGCCCACACAATCCTAGAGTCGAGTCTGGGAAGATGCTAACAGTTCTAACCCAGAAACCCTTGAGGCAACACAGCTGTCCAACACTTTCCAACATGGTGGTGAAGCCACTTAGAAGCTTGCTCTAATTGGTATAGTGTTTGAGCAGTCCATTTCCTACCCAACTAGACAGGGGCTGACTTACAGAGGATCCAAGGGATTGTGGATTTCCTAAAGCACATGCAGAATACAGCTGATTTCCAGCCTTGCAAAGCTCCTTTGAGAAATCATACCCATGGCAGGCAGTCAGCTCACAGCATGGAGTCAGGTCACAATACAGGGGCGAACACTATTAATACAACCTTGTACCTTTAACCCACTTCTGAGATTGATAAAGACACACAACAAATTAAATTGATAATAAACCCATTGGTGCTAAGCCAATGGCATTTTAAAATTAAAAAGCAAGAAAACAATTAACTGAGGAAATAATGAAAATGAAAATGATCTGCTGACCATGTGTACTTTCTGAAAACTAGGGGTACTCCAACATTTAGGTGTGAGCATGCACAACGGGAACTTCTACAATGTTGCTAAGCACCCATCAGGCTTCTTGGTAAAATACTGGATTTAAGTCATCAGGTCACATCAGCAATGTGCTCATCTTCCTTTATAAACCTCAAGCTTTGCTGATCTTTAATACCTCACTTAGAAACTTTGCATAGGTTGCCTCTGGCTATACATAAGACGAAAGTTCTAGAATTTGATGCCATTTGTCCACAGCAACTGAAAGGAAGATTTGCAAGTAGAATTAGTTCAGATCCTATCAGAATGACCCTTATTCCCAACATTGATCCTAGGACCCCGCTGTGAGAACATCTGCCCTAATGCAGCACTTTCACGGTTAAGCAGGACAAGCAGGAAAACATTGGTAGCAAAGTCAAGGATTAAATCCTCTTTGTAGCCATTCTCAGGCACCCCATTCCCAACAACCACTCGTTCCTCCCAAGTCCTCTATCACTTGATGCTTGCATCACTGCTTTGGTCTGCCGTATTTTCAAGTCCTGCTTCATATACGTATCTTTTTCACCAAACTGGAAGGCACTTTCTTGGCCCTCACATGCCCAAATGGCAGACCTCAGTGATGCCTAGTTAGGGCTTAATTTATGTTTGTTGTTTTTGATGACGCTACCAATGGAGACACTATAAGCAAATCAATATATGTATATTATATGTACATATATATGTATGTATTTGTTAATGATAAAACAAAGGACCTAATTTCCTTATGAGTAATTTTACAGTCCAGTAATAGCATTATTTTGGATCTGAAAATATCAGCATGTGATACCAAAACTGAAACATATGGCATCTCTCTCACTCACACACACACACACACACACACACACACACACACACACACACACACACTAATATACTGGGTGACAAACAACACAATGTTCGTTCTGTATATGAACTATGCAAAAGTCTTAATAAAGAAGCCCGAATAAGTTGCCATGGAAATTGTTCTAATCTGAGATTGGCTGTGCCCAAATTTCATTTCTGTACCTGCCACATCTCCCTATGACATGCAGCTTTATGGAGACTACAGATTTTATTGCTAAAGGTAAGAGATATGGACTAGACCTTTGTAATGGTTAGAAAAAGCGAAAGCAAAAATTGAACTATACTTCTTTTCCTGTCATTAAAATTACAGCCTAGATTTTCAAATAACAACCGGGTTGTTTTTCAGAAGTAAAAATATGGCAGTGTGTAATAATTTACTTCCTCAGTCCACCTTCCACTGTGGAAGGTCTTCCTAGAGCTGCCCACTAGTAACGCGAGGAGTAAGTCGAAACTGAAAGAATAAATCCCTCCCCTGTCTTCCTCGCATTGCCAATAGAAGAAGGAAAGCGAGTTGAGAGCACCAAACTGAGCGCCAAGGAGAAGGAAATCACCTCGAAGCGGTAACCGTCTTTGGTACCTGAGAAAGAGGCCGCGGAGGCCCAGCGATTCACCAATGGCCTTTTCTGCTGAGCAGGAAGAGGAACGATAGGGAAGCTGAGAATGAAGGAAGGCACAGCATGGATGAAAATATTCTTCAGGACATACCAACAGCAAGATTAAGGTGCAACAAAATGGCCACAGAAATCACCAAGCAATCAAGACAGCTTTAAAAAGGGCTGCTGTTAAAACACTCTTCCTTGAAAACCAAGAGAACAACAGCAGCAGGCAGAGCGCCCGCACACCCCCAGGAACCTTCCAACCCCGAGTTTGTGTTTTGCATAAGCTGAAGCCACAGACTGACTTCAGCATATGAGTATCAAGCTTTGGAAACCTTTCATCAGTCCTGAGTCAAAGCATGAATGCTGGAGCCATATTGCTCAGGGTTGAATCCCAGCTCTACCTTGCTGGCTGCAAGGTCTTAGGCAAGTTACCTAATGTCTCTGTACCTCACCGTTTTACCCGTAAGGTGGAACTACAAAACTATCCTCTGCCTACAGTGTGGTTATGAAGCTCAAACACATTTAAACAGTATTTATAAATTGTTTAGAGCAGTGTCGTAATCTCTGTATGAGTATTTGTTAAACAAGAAAGTAGGTTCTCCTACGCATACACAGACTGAAGTTTCTGGAACTGTACGCCATCTGCCTGCAATAACCAAGGAAAACCTCACACTGTCGGGTTCATTTACAACCCCTCAGGTGAAACCTAGCAGTGGATCTGGACCATAGTCTGAGCATCCCTTCAAGGCCTTTAGATTAACCTAGTCAAGTTACAAATGCAGAAACTGAGGCCCATGGCCCGTTTGTGGCTTGCACAATGTAACTACTGTTGGGGCAGAGAGAGAAATATTCACTCCTCTGTCATTCACCTTTTCCTGAGGTAAAGTTTCAAATACAGGTTCTCCCCACAATCAGAGAGTGAGCTATGAAGCCCTTCGTAGCTGAAGGGGCATAAAGGGGAGAATCAACTGTCAGTCGTTGTATGAAAAAAACGGGCGCGCCCCCACACCCCCAGGATAAGCTACCGAAGCGCACCACAGACCGCTGGAAACCCAAAACCACGCTAACACGGCGCGAAGGCAGGAATGCTGGGACTCACGCAGGCCTGTGGAAAGGAGCTCCGGGGAAGGAGCCTGGCGGCGCCTCGCCTCTCGCCGCCCGCTCCTGCCTGGGGAATGGCCGCCGCAAAGCGCACCCCTACGGGTGTCTGCTTTTCGCCTTCTGTCGTAAAAGCAGACGCCCTCTGCCGGTTTCCTCAGATTCTTAGTGAAAATAGGTGCTAACGTGGGTCTTCTTTCCCAAAAGCCAAGTGGCTTCACACAAACTTTAGAAAAGTAAGGGATACTAGTCTGTCTTGTGAGGAACTTATATACGCTCTTGAAGAAAACCATACACGTGAAATGGTATTTACACTGAAAATCAAAGTAAATCATGTGCTTGGCATGCTCGAATGCAGCACTTACATAATGCAGTCGCATCTGCTATGTGTGAGACTGTGGCTCGTTGACATTGCGCCTCTCTCTCTCCCCTCTACATGAAGTCATTACTGACTAACAAAACACCGTGCACTAAGTGGCTCGATGTTCCAGAGACTGACAAGCCCAAGGCACAAACCCTGGCAGATTCAGTGTCAAAAGGCTGCTTCCGGCTCCCCGTTCGACTGCAGTCTCTTCACGTGTCCTCACTCGGCAATCTGGGGTCTCTTTATCGGCCACTAATCCCATTCACGAAGGCCCCCTCTCATGACCTATCACCTCTCAAAGGCCTCCCCTAATGACATCTCACCCGAAGACAACATATGAGTGAGGGAGGGGACAAATATTAGTCTATAGCAATTGCATATTCAAAAACAACAGCTTTGAGGTCAAATAAATGGAACCTGTTGCCCCCCAGGCAATTTTATTCCTTACAGGAACACTTCAAGGATTCTCCCTAATGAGTAACTCAGAAGATAGTTTAACTGCAATTTTGATTTCCCATATCAGAATGTCTGCATCTTTTTTAGCTTTATTAGACTTCAAATATTAAATTATTAATAATGTATATAGCACAGGAATTAAATATGAAAGCCAGCTCGGAGACAATGAAGTATAAAACCAGAAATTGCTTCTTAATTCCTTTGTCAATTAAAAAACATAAAAATAAGTGAAGAGGGCCTCCCCGGTGGCACAGCGGTTAAGCGCTGCACTGTGGAGCTGTCAGCAGCAGCGATGCGAGTTCGGCGCCAAGCGGGGGAGATTCCCACATGGCGCGTGGCAGACCTCTCCTGCCTCGCCCGCTGCTCCCCTCAGCAGTGTATTTCTGATCTGACTGTTCTGCTCCCCGCTCTGTCTCTGGTGAACCCTCTCGCCGCCCCACGCCTCTGGCCTGTACCCCAGCTTGTATGTATAAATACATAAATCTTAAAAAAAAAAACCTGTTACTGTACCAAAGAATTTCCAGAAAGAAGACAGGTTAATGAACTATGGTGCATTATGAAAATCTCAGATTCAGTGTGTTAGAAATAGAAGATCTCTTAGAGATTGTGCATTCAAATACCTCCACAAAGGCAAGGAAATCAATCATTCAGATCAGTGAGTTAGTCTTAGAGTCAGAAGTTTCCTAGACCAACCAATACTCTTCCACATTTGGAATAATTTTTGTGAATGAGTGTGTGTGTGTGTGTGTGCGCGCGCGTGCGTGCACTGCTGTAAATATAGTCCCTGTTTGGAGTACATATAAACTTGATTAATTCCGAGGTATTTCTCTCTAGCAAATCCAAATCCAAATCTAAGATTTCATTGCAATAATTTCCCACTTACGAATACTAACATTCATGGATAAATTCACATTAGCTTTTCAGCCATGATATATTCATATTTGGAAGAAAAAGAAATATAATCTAGGAGAACTTCCGGAGGCTAGAGATTTAAGAGGGCATTGTATCCATAAAGTATAGAATAAGCTGCTGGGGGCAGGGGGAGATAGAATTATAAGGAAAAGTTTGTGAACATTGTAAGTATAACTGACAGAAAAAGAAAATATTCAAAAGAAGGTTTAAATGGCACAAGAAGCACAGCAGATTTTAAATTAGATGTTTCGAAGAGCACAGTAGGTATGATTTTAGAATGTTTGAGGGAGGAGTGGAGAGAGAGGGAGGAAAGTTATGAAAAGTTATAAGGTATGGAGGATACAGGTGAGTCAATGTCTGTCTAGTAGAAGTTCTAAATGGTGAAAAAAGAGAAAGGAGACATGAAACAACATAGTTAAAGGAGTAACAGAAACTCTACCAAGCTGAAGACTATTGTCTGGAAGCAAAATATTGATGGTTGCAAGAGCAGCCACAATCACAACGCTCCCTGTACCCCTGCTCTTTTGCAGTGTGACTTTGAACTTCCTCCCATTGCAGAGTGGAATTTATTTCCCCACCCTGAATCTGAATTGGCCTCATGACGTTGTTGACCAATGGAATGTGGTGGAAGTCTCAAGGGCTTGTGTGTGCTCCTACGAGCTCTGATTTCTTAGAACCAACCCTCTATGTGACAAGCGCAGGCTGGCCTACTGCTGGGTCAGAAGTATTGTAGGGTAATCACTGACCTTTGCAGTTACAACCTTTCTGACAACCAGCTGACCTACCAGGTTATCACAGACACATGACTCCAGATGAGACGAGAAGGATTTCCCAGCTGAACTCAGGTTAAATTGCCAACCCTTAGGAGCCAAAGGAATAGCTATATGTACATATAGCTATATAGCCATATAATGGAAAAGTATTCCAGGCAAAGGCATCAGTATAGGCAAAGGTCCTGAGATGAGAACATGCCTGGAATTTCTGAGGAGACTTTCTGTTTGGCTGGAGTGGAGTGAGGGAGGGAGTAGTAGGGAATGAAATGAAGACTGTGGTAGACTGTAGTCACGCTTTATTCTTCTTTCTGCATTCTGCATTCTGGCCCTTGCAACATGATAGTTCAGATCCTCCCATTAGGAACTGGACTCTGTATCTCCACTCCTGGTATCTGGGTTGGCCATCCGGCTTGTTTGGGCCAATGGATATTAGCAAACGTAATACAGAGGCCTGAAAAGAACTTGCCCATCGAGGCTTGCTCTTCTGCCATTCCTACAATCCCTGGCTGTCACGTAAGTAAATTCAGCCTAGTCCACTGGATTATGAGACCCAGTCACTCTTGTTATCTGAGACGACAGCTAGCCAATCCTTGGACTTGTGAAGTCAATCCCTATGGTTGCAGAAGCATGAGCGATCCCAGCCAAGACCAGCAAAAGAAAACTGCCCAGCTGCACCAACCCAAATTACTAAACCACAGAAGTGTGAGGTCAATAAATTAATTTAAATCATAACTTTTGTTTTGCTGTACAAAAGTTAACTGAAGCAAGTGCTTTAAATTATAAGGATAAGGAGAAAGTGAAAATCATGAACGATTTCAGAGCAAGGGAATAAAAGTTTTCCTGCACTAGCTTGCACTGAACTCTTCATTCACAATATGGAATGTTATTAAACATTCTGATAATGTTCATAGAATTTTAAAGAGAAAGATTTTGAACCTAAAATGCCATTGCAAAAAAAAAAAAGGAGGGCTTTTGGGATACTAGAAAATTACCACCTAGGGCAAAGACAACTTTTTTCTTTTTAAATTCAAGTCTATTCGACAACTAAAAACCAGTCTCCCCATTTTCTCTCTCCCCAGCTCCTGGTAACCACCAATTTTCCTGCTGTTATTAATATCTAGTTTCATTCCAAAGTAGTTGGAATGATTTGAATTTTCTTAAGTTTGTTAAGATTTGTTTTGTGGCCTAACATGTGATCTATCCTGGAGAATTTTTGTGTCCACTTGAGAAGCATGTGCATTCTGCTGCAGACAAAGTTCTGTGTGTTAGGTCTGTTTGGTTTATAGTGTTGTTCAAGTCGGTTGTTTCTTTATTGGCTTTCTGTCTGGATTTCCTATCCAGTATTGTAAGTAAAGTATTGAAGACCCTTACCATTATTTATTGCTGTCAATTTCTGCCTTCAGATCTGTCAATATTTGCTTTATGTAGTTAGGTGTTCTGATGTTGGATGTGTTTGTAGTTGTTATATCTTCCTGCTGAATTGACAGGCCCTTTCATCATTATATAATGACCTTCTTTATCTCTAGGCAGATTTAAAGTCTATTTGTCTGCTATAAGTATAGCCATGTGTGCATCGTTGTGGTTACCACTTGCATAACAGTCTTCCCCTCCCTTCACTCTCAGCCAATGTGAGTATCTAATTCCAAAGTTCGGCCAGCCTATCACCAGACTATCATGTATCCTTTGGCCATTTTATTCGTTTTGATTGATGAGTTCAATCCTTTTTGAGTTAAGTAAATGGATTCCTACTGATGTAAGACCTTACTATTGCCATTTGGATTGTTGTTCTTATGGTTTTTAAAGACCTGCAAAACATGTTATTGCCTAGAACACCATTCCAGACACAGAGATGGGAAACTGGGAATAAATGGCATTGGAACAAGCCTTACAAACATTGTATTTTAAGATTTTGTGACATACATTTTTTACAGTTTGTCTCTTAAAAATTTGAAGTTCCAGCTAAGAATGAAGTCATACAGTGAAGCATTTTAGGAATACTAGATATTAGAGAATACAATGAGTGATACAAAGTGTGAAAAGCCACAATTTTTGCTGGCTATATATCGTATTGCCTTCAAAAGTAATGCTACATGCTGTTACCTATTCTAAGTTAAATATTTCTCCTAATCTGTTTTAGGAGAACAAATGTCTTTCACAGTGTTACGTTCCTCTAGAAGCTTCCTGTTTTGAACTTTCAGCCCTGCAACGCCACTCGCCAGACATATGACATATTATCTTTCGCCTTTGACATGCTTTAGCGTGTCCCTGAACAACAACAACAACAAATAGTAGACACAACAGAGCAAACAAGACAAAACATGCTACTGACAGACTGAAATAAGCATGTAAACCTGACCATGGCTGCATTCTAAATCTTGGGACAACATTCCCAACTCAAGTTCAAACACTAAATCAAACCCAACTCGAAAGGGTCACAAAAGTCCTAACAATTTACTTGGTGATCAATAAAACTGCTGTGTCTGCTGCCTTGACTAGAGTGGCAGCAAACAAGATTTACGTCAAAAACAGTCACTCTACATTATGGCAATAAAGATCTTTGAGGGAGTTGAGCTCCTCCAGGAGCGTCTTGTTTTGTATTTCAAGCACCGCCACACGATTCTCCAGACATTTGATGTATTCTTTCTTCTTCCTGCGACATTCCCGCGCCGCTTCCCTGTTCTTCCTCAGCCTCAGCTCTCGCTTGCGGATCGCTTCTTCCGACAGTTGCTGGGCATTCTGCAAACTTTCTGGTGCCACGGCCAGCAGAATTCCCTGTGGCAAGGCCGGAGCTGGTGCCGTTTCAATCTGGAAAGTTGGCACCTCCTCAAGGGCAGCGAATTGGGCCGAGCTGATCTGGTAAATGCTAGTGGGAACTGCCATGGTAACCACAGGCGGTCCGCTCCTTCTTCAATCTGGGAACGCCAGGCACATGAAAGGAAAGTTCGTTTAGTATTTTTCCTAAGAGGGTCTCGGTGACAGTTTCTCGACGTCACGTGAGAATCCATTACACCTTCCGATTCTGTAGCCTTGTCTGTCCCTGTAGTGGGTGCTACCTGAACAGTTTGGATTTGTGGAGCCCAAAGAACCAAAGGCTGCAGGGTCTGAACAACACTGGGCATCGGGGGTGGGCCCGGAGGAAACTACGCTTGAGCTACAGCAGGGGGAGCCGCTGTCTAGGCCTGATCCAGTCACACAGGCCTGAGAGAACTCGATCTCCTTTTCCTGCCACATTTGCTCATTATTAAGGCATTTATGTCAATAAACTGGTCCTTCCCCTTTTTCTTTTTCATTTAACCCACCAGGATTGATTGGATTTACCTCGCCTACCTCCTCGCGAATTAGATAGAGGATTGGAGACTCCGAGCCCGCCAACAGCCAGCCTCTCAGGAGATCGCTTCTGCGTGGCAATGTGCCGTTGTCCCACGTGACACTCACGTTGCCCTCACGTCGCCCCTCAACGCATTGCCCTCTCACGCAGTGGTGCCCTCACGTGCGTCTTCCCCACGTGGCCCTCCACGTCACCCCCACATCGGACCTGATGCAACAGCCTCGACCTACCAACCAAGCCTCCAATTTGTTCATTTTTTTGTCTTGTTCTTTTGTTCCTCTTTCAACCTCTTAATTATGCTTCTTTATCGCGCTCTTATTATCCTTTCTTGTAGTCTTAATCTGTCCTGGAGCTATCCTCATTGGCATGTGGTTGTTTATTCAGTTTCTGTCGTTTTTTTTGTGGATGGGAGGAGCGTTGGCGCCTCCTAATTGCCATTTTGCTGACACTGAGGCAGCGACAATTTTTTATAACTTGGGGCTTTTCTTTGAAATTATTCTCTTAAATGGAAACAGGCTGCTTTTTATATACTTAGATTCGTTTGCTGGGCTACCATAAAATTATACCACAGACTGAGTAACTCAAGCAACACACGTTTTCTCAGTTCCAGAAACTAGAAACATTACACCAAAAATGTTAGCTTCATTTAAGGCTACATGGTTTAGATGACCACTTTCTTCCTTTGTGTCCCGTCTGTCCTCAGTAAACTTTCAGCTCTGCTGTCTTTTCTGTGTATCCTAATCTCTTTTTATAAACACACTGATGAGACTGGATTATGGCCCACCGTAATGGCCTCATTTTAATTCAGTCAATTCCCTATAGAGGCTCTACTGCCAAATACAGTCACATTCTGAGCTACTGGGGGATGGGGCTTCATGTGAAATTGATATGCATGCGTTCATTACAATACTCTTCCTGAATGATGGTCTAATTTCTCTACGTAAAAGGAAGACAAGGAGTACTTAAACATCTCAGGTCAAGTTTGGCATGATTCCTTCTTGTTGGACTATGTTAATGGCGGCCATGATCCTATAAGCAACTCTAGGGACCATAGGAGGCTAGAGTGATAATTGGCTACATATGTCTCTACTTTGATCGTTCACCTTGCTTGCGATTAGATACCGTATACCTGAAAAAATCAATTAGGGTGCCTGAGTGATGTTGTATGTGCTACTATCCCACCAATTCATAATCCACCCGAAATTCCATAGTAGATATTACAAGTGGAAGCTGGCCTAAGAGCACCCCATGGCCATCACTTTTACAGAGGCATCTCTGTTAAGGGGGTGGTACCATGTTCCCCACCCCACTTAATGAGGGGCAGAACTGAGCAGCCAGGTGAAGATTTATAACATAGAAGGCAGGTAGCCTCTAAAAGGAAGAAGGATTTGGTGGCCCAACTCACACCCTGGAGCTGCTGGAAAGGAAACATGGAAGGAGACATGTGGAGGAGAGACGCGTAGGGACACTTGGAAGAGACACGTGGGGAAGCTGACAATGGAGGCCTTTATCCTCATTTGTACTTTGATATTGTTCCTTTGTACCAGATTTGCCTGGCCCCCTTTGCCCCTTTCCTCTGCCCACCCCCCCGCCATCAGAAGGTGCTTCTTTTAGGTGGTGGCAGCAGGACCAGAGGCAGGTGCAGCTGCCCCATCACTGAGAAGCTCTTCGGCTTCTATCTTTGGAGGTCAACTGCTAGATGCTTCTCTCTTCTCTCTGAGGAAGGGAACAAAATGGGCGTCTGGGTGTCGCAGGCCGGCCCCTCCCCTGCCTTATGGCCTCTTTCCCCGCCCCCACTCTAGTTGGTACCTGCCTGACTGGACCATTTTCAATTCTAAGTGACCAATCAGACCTTTTCAGGACCAGTCAGCCCATCTGTCGATGAATAATTAACTAATGAGCTGATGAACGCAATTGGTTCATTTAACTCGCACCTCATCAGTCCTTCCCACCATCCAGCACGAAATATAAATAGGCCAGAGCCCAGCCATCAGGCCCTGCCAACACCAGGCCTCTGTGCAGCGTCCTGGAGGCAGCGGAAAGTCCCCTTGGGCTTTGCCGAAACCCCCGCTGGCACCCAGGGGAGGGGCTGCCCACGGGCACCAATGTCTGGCCCTGGGGTGCTTTTCCTACGGGCACCTGCTGCTTAGCCCATGGTTGGAAAATTTCGGTCTTGCCTCGCAGTCCATGCTGCGGGGCCCTGGTTTCAAAACTCTGTAAAGGATTAGTGGGCATGGGGAAAAGGGTGAGAAAAGGAGGGCAAGTAATTGTGGACATAAAATTGCAGTTAAGTTTGCAGTCTTAAATTTCTGGTGTCTTAAAGTTCTGCTTATGGTAAACAAAATTGTAATTTATACAAGTGTAGAGAAGTAATCCCAGCTGAACTTTCTGGATAAAAATTTGATGAAATCTGACATTGGCTACATTTTCTGGCCATTTTAAAGAAATATAAGCTAGTAACTTTTTAAGAGTGCTAAATAGGGAGTAATTTGAACACAAAGTATGGTTTCGTAACACATAGTATAGTAGAATAAAGTCGGTAGAAAAAAGGTAAGAATACTGGTCACAAAAAAATGGCAAATTGTGTGATAAATATATGTGGTTTTGAAAAAAGTAATCCTTTTGATCCATCATGTAAGTGGAGAGTAGCCACCTTATTTATCACATATGCCCATATGTAGCACTCATAATTTCCACTCCTGTCATCCTAGCTGGTCTCTTCATTTTCACTAAAAAAAAACCTGAGGTCCCAGAAAGTAGCATACTTCAAAATAGGCCTGGGACATCCTGTTCTTGTGAGGAAGCAAGGACACTTTCAAAGATGTGAATAGAGCCAAGGTAAAATCCATTCCCCCCCCACCCCGCCCCCCCGCACTGGTCTGTGAACATTCAATGTTAAAGTGATTATGGTCCCCTGAAACCAGAGAAGCCTGATAAAGGCCCAAAGCTGTCCATGACGAAGCTCAGAAGGAACACCAAAGCAAGCAAAAAACGAGTTATATAAAATGCAGATGTGACTGCAGTCTTCAAACTCTGTATAGGAACAAGTGAGTCTGGGTTTTAAATCGGATCTGTGCACTTTCTCAGCCACTGGGAATGCGGGCAGATATGGCACAAGTCACTGGGCTCATCCTCATTTTTCATATTGCTAATGAGGTCAGAATTTTTTGATGCCAAGCTTGGTTCGGAATAAAGGCACAGGTTTTGCTGTGCTGTTTCAACATGACATTAGTGCCACCTATAGGAAGGTGGTGGTACAACGCAGCAGTGAGTTTCAATGTGTGGGCCCCATCCTATGCGGACACGTCCACATTTCCCGGATCCTAGTCACCACAGAGGCTTTATGAGCAGGATGTTTCTGCTCCCTAAAGATGCAGGTCTCCCCTAATGGAAAACTATTAGGACAGAAGAATAATTTATCTCCTAAAACAAGTATCTAGACTGTGTGGTTGGGTAGGACTCTGACTTGAGACAGTCCACAGGCAAACAGAACAACTATGATTACGGAGGGAAGGCTGGAAGACACGGATCCCAGGTACCGGGGTTTAGATTGAATTAGGAATTGGGCGACGTGAAGGAAATACTTGAAGATCATCTGGTAATAAACAGGATGGACAGTAGCGAGAGGTTAAAAGGTTGGTGGAAGGAAAAATACAAAATCTAGAAAGCCTAAGCAAGAGGAATAAGACTAGAAGGAAATGAATACTAGACTCATTTAAAAACTTTTTTTTTCATTTTTTTATTACAAAGGTACTATATGCTCACTTAAATGACACTAGAAATACAAAAATGTGTAAGGTAAAATATCTCTACACACAAGTAAGTGCAACTATTATTAAAATAGATGTGATTTTTTTAAAGAACTTTTAAGTCACCATAGAAGAGCACATACACTTTCAAAAATCCAGCAGAAAGAAAAAAAAATAACAAAGTAATAAATATCACAGTACGGTAAATGTGAAAAGCTTAATGCATTTAATGGCAATATTCTCAGATGGAGTAAAAAATCTCATCTGCCGTTTTGAAAAAATACATCTAAAACAAAACACAGAAAAAGTTAAAAATGTTGGAATGCAGACAGGTTGCAAAACGCTAACAAAAATGAAGTCGAGATAGTGAAGACTGGGTCAAAGAAGGTATCATTTTATTAACACAATCCAATAAAACAATCATGAAATTTAACGTGCTGAAAAAGAATTTCAAATGTGGAAACCAAAAAAGGTTAAAAATAGGAGACTGGTAAAACAACGAAATGGAAGAATTTACAAACTATTATTAGCAAATTTATTTCAAGCAGATGAAAAGGGATTTTAAAATATGAATAACAACAAGTTTGATTTAATGTCTAGAAATACAAATTATCAGAAAAAAATACACATTTGTCATTCAGTTGCCCATGGAAGATTTTCTAAAATTATGGGGACACAAAGAAAATATTCTAAAATGTGTAACTCATATAGGAAACATTCTCCATCCATGAGCCAGTATAAGTAACATAAAGAAAAAAAAAGGATAGAAAAGCAGAACAACTAAAACCTAACCATATCAAAATATAGAAATTCCCTTCTAAAAAACTCTTGGGTTAAAAAGGAAAACATATGGGGACTACATAATGTAAGAAAAAACTAATTAATAAAAATAATTAAAAGTGTAAAAAAATAAGAAGGAAAATAAACCATTGTTAAGGTGACAAAAGAATGTCTATAACAACATCGAAACTAGGGGATACAGTCCTACTAGTCACACAGGCAATCAGAGGAAAATTTGTAATTTAAATACATTAAATAGAAAAGAAGGAAGCTTGACAAATAAGCTGAGCATTCACCTAAAGAATCTAGAGATTTAAAAAACCAAGGAGGAACTTAACAAAAATAGAAAGTGTTACTTTATAAAATATTTTCAATCGTTCACTAATAATAAACTATAAAAGGAAGTCCTATCAAGGAAAAATATTTACAAGGATATATCCACATAAATGCAAATTAAGACATATTGGAAAATATTATGCATGATGCCTGCCAATCAATACATTTGAAAATCCAAATTAAACAGGAGTGTTTATAGACAAATTGACAAAATTGACCCAAGGAGAGGTGGAAAACTTGGATAGACGAATCACTAAAGAAATGAAAAGAGGATTTACATTTTCCACCCTCCCCAAACAAGCACTAGGACAAATGCTTTTATGGATGAGGGTTACCAGCTGTTCAAGGGAACAGCTGTGTCTTGAGTTACTTAAATGGTAAAGAGGCGGGGGTGGGGGAGAGGGGGTTCAAGTTCATTCACAAGGCTGACACTGTGATACCAAATGAGGAAAAAGGCATCACACAAAAGAAAAATGAGTTTCCCAACAAGTGTGCTTTTTGGCACTTCTGTGTCCTCTGTATGGGTGGCGTGTGTAATGTGATGCTTTTCTCCTGTCCCCTTGAGGCAGCTACCCGAACCTGGGAGCTATCCTGTCCATGTGCCCCCTCCCCAGGGTGCCATGGTGTGAAATGTAAGGGGGCACGGCTCAGGACCCGTGTTAATCTAGTTTTATGTTCTAAATGTAATATCCACATAGCTAAATCATGTCAGTTTTATTTTTTTTAAAAATGAAAGAACAGTTCAACATTAGGAAATCTATTTGTGTAATTAACTTCATTCATGGATTGAAGAGAATAACCGTATTTTCATCTTAGCAGAGGCCAGAAAAGCATTTGATGACACTCCATATCCATTCTTGACAGAACCATAAGTCAACCAAGAATCAGGAATAGAAGGGCATTTCCATTTACTTGAAAAAGAGTATCAGAAACAATCACAATCATCATATTTTAGAGTGAAACGACGAGGCATTTCTATTAAAGCCAAAAACAAAAGGATAACTGGTCTTTATTAATCAACATAAACCTGCATTGTTCTGGAAGGCTTAAGATCTTCAACAATGTGCTAAAAGGAAAAAAATTAGTTACAAACATTAGCAAGGAGAAGACAAGCGTCTCATTATTTACAATCGACATGATTGTGTACCTGGGAAACCCACGGACCTAGGACAATTTTATTATGATGCCTCAAAGAAGATAAATGAAAAACTCTGTCATACCCAGTTCTTGACATGTCACGAAAAGGTGCTAGGCACTTCAAAGGGATTTTTTTTTTAAAAAAATCAGAAGTTGCTGATTTGATTTTAAAATTCATGAGGAAAAATAAAATGTACAAGAATAGTCAAGTAAATTCCGAAAAAAAATAATGAAAGGGAAGCAACCTTATTAGATTTCAAAACACAGTATCTACAATAATTAAAGCAATAAAAATTACATTTATTATCAGCTTGGTAATAAAAATTCAGCAGAAAAGTAACATAAGCACAGCCATATAGCTCATGATAAAGAGCGAATTCTAAATGAGTATAGTATAATTCAAACAAATAAGAAAAATTAGCTATCTCTTAACTTGGGTGCCTACTTGCCACCACACACACACACACACACACACACACACACACACACAGCCCATGTGGATTAAAGCACTGAGCAATAAAAATACATAAAATAGCAAAAGAAAATATAGAGAATATTTTTAAAATCTTGGGATACAGAAATCTACTTAAGTATGAGACAAAACCAAGAAACTATAAAGAAAAGATTAAAATATTTGCCTATTAAGTCTTTATAGCAAAAACCACCATAAACTTTGAAAAAGGCAAATGACAGACATTTGCAATCACATCCAGAGACCTCCTACAAATCAATAAAGGAAAAAGACAAATCAACAGAAAAATAGGCACAGGATCTGAACAAGTAATCTACAAAGGAAGTACAAAAAGCTAATAAACGTATTAAAAGATGCTTAACTTTACTAGTGATTAAGGAAAAATAACTTAAAGATTGCATTTTTCATCCGAAGTGGTGACAAAAATTAAAAATAATAAATGCCCAGCATGCCAAGAGAACAATTTAGCTCAAACCCTTTGGACTAGTGGTTACATGCCTCTAAGGTACCAAGCAATAAAAATACTTCTAAACATGCAAAAGATACATTTAAAATGCTTTCATAGCATTGCCTGCAATGGGAAAAAAAATAACCTAAAGATCTATCATGTGGAAATATATTATTTGGTAATTGTTGTACTACAATTATATTGTTAATTGTATTGTAAACCCTACTATGGAATTCTAGATGTTAAAACAATGACTTTTATTGAGTGGGGGCAAAAAGAAAGCAAGTTGTAGAATTATGTGTATACATGGACTTCATTTTGTAAAACACACAAGAACATACGCACATAAACAGAAAAAGTACTCAGAAGATACAAATAAATAATCTTAGTTGTTTCTGGGCAGTGGGATTGGGAGAGGGATATTTTCACTTGTCACTTTATATACGACTGCATTTTTTACTTTTATAATAAGTATGCATTACTTTAATAATAAAAAAAATAAGATAAGCTCACTGTATAACATTTGGATAAAAAAAGGAAACAAAAAAGTGATGAAATCTCACTACACAGAGGCAATTATTGTTAACACTACATGTGAGCTTGCTTTTCAATATTGCTTTTCCTATAGAAAACTAAGATAATAAAGAGCCACAAGAGAATTAAATGTACAAGTATTCCGATCACCTAGAGATAACTGCTTAAGAAAATACAAAGCTCAAGTGCACAGAACTGGATTATGAGTAACTCAAGCAGAGTCATGAATCGTGCTGTCTCGTGGATTCGTGCGTGGCTCTTGTAATTTTGTCCACTAAGTTGCTCGTTTACTTTTCATAATAATCATGCAATTATTAGTCAATGATATTTTTAATTACACAATGACCATCCACCCACTCATCAAAACTAAGCACTAAAACACTGGTAAACAACTTGAATCCTCCCCTTTCCTAAGCCCCAGAGATCTCGGTCCTGAATTTTTGATTGATATCCCCTTGCTTTGTAATAAAATATTTTGTCCCGTATATATGCATCCTAAACAATGTTTTTAGATGATTTTTATATCATCTAAAAAGTGTATCTTCCTATAATCTTCTTAACTTCACATTACAGAAGTAAAACTGACCCACATTATTATTTAACTGTAGTACCTTTAATTCACTGCTCTATAATATTCCATTGTGTAAATATACCATAATTTATCCATTTTCCTCTTGGGACTTTCACTACTCACATATTAGTGTATATCTTCTGGTTATTTTTCTGAGGACATTTCCTTTCAACAAAATTTTAATACTATACATACTTCCAGTGTGACCTCTCTTCTAACTAATGAGATATTATGAACATATTCCCATTTCAGTAAATATTCTTCTGTGGTATAAGCTTAAAAGGCTGCACAGTATTTCATCACACAGTTAAATAGAATTTTATTTAATCACTTGCAATAGTTCAATGTCTGGATTTATACTCTTTTCTTTTTTTTTGTTATGACATGCATGTCAGTTACGTAGTTTTTGGCTTAGCAACTGTGAAGAATTTATCATAGTTAGCATTTGAGCAAATTTACACACAAACACATACAGGGGGACCATGTACGACGACAGTTGGTGTTAGGCACAGCAGTTTTTATAATAAAAAATATATTGGAAAGAACTTACTGCCCACCAATAGGAGATGACATAAATTTATTGTTAGCGGAAAAAATAACTTCAATGGCAGTATGATTCCATTTTGTAAAAGAAAATAAATACATCTGTGAAATAGTATGAAAGAACATATACCACAAACTTTACAGTAATTACCTGAATACTGACTTGAGATTTTTAACTTTTTCATTTTGTTTACTAATATTTTGAAGTGTTTTCAACAGTAAAACTTGACTACATGAGTAATAAAAAGATGAATAATGAATTTTCATACACAATTGTTTTTTCCTGTTTGTTATTCCTAAAATAATTTCACACTGTGAGAACTTAACAAAAAATTTAAATTAAAATCACACATAAGGGCCTCCCTGGCGGCACAGCAGTTAAGCACTGCCTGTGGAGCTGTCAGCAGCGGTGACGCGAGTTCGACGCCCAGGCCGGGGAGATTCCCACATGGCGCGGCAGACCTCTCCTGCCTTACCTGCTGCTCCCCTCAGCAGTGTATTTCTGATCTGCTCGTTCTGCTCCCCACTCTGTCTCTGGTCACCCCACGCCTCTGGCTTGTACCCCAGCTTGTATGCATAAATAAATAAATCTTTAAAAAAATTAAAATAAAAATAAAATCACACATAATCCTACCCACCTAGAGATAATTAGTTCACAAACTTCAATGTGTTTCGTTCTAGTCATTCGTCTTTGATTATATATATATATATATGTATCTGAAATAACTGCAATCTCATGTTTATAAATTTTGTATGCTAATTTTCCTATTAACATTATATAATATAAACATACCATGAATGTTTTAATGGAAGAATATTCCATCAAATAGCACACTTACTTATACCCTCAAAGTTAGACCCTTAGATTTTTGTTTTTCACTATTTCAAATAATTGTGAGAAACACCTTTGTGCATGAATGACCTTCATTTTAGATAATTTCCGTGACATGAAAAAATATTAAGTCAAAAACTACCAATATTTTTATATCCCTTGACATATACTGCCAAAAGTACTTAATACATATTTTCAGCTAGCAAGGAATCGGACAAAGAAGTCAAAATATGTGGATCCCACACCCATCTTTTCTACATGTTGTTAAACCTCTCATTAAGAAAAACTAATATAAAGCATCTGTCTTATCTAAGTCACAAGGGTCATGGTCATAATCAAATGAGAAAATAGATTCTTCAGTCACAATAAATGTTACTTGCTCAGGAATTCTTTCCTTTAACTTTCTAGACTCCCACAGATTCCCATACATATCTTTCCTTTATGGCCTTATGACTGATAAATAATTGCTTAGGTGCTTGTACATTGTCTGTTTCCCCCATATGATTTTAAGCTCCATAACACATGCCTGGCACACAGTTGGCACTCAACAAATATTTGTGGAACATATGAATGAATGAATGAACAGTACTTTATAAACTAAATCATTAGACATTTGGAAAGTATTTATATTTATGTTATTACTATTCATTTTCATTACCATGTAGATGATCATTTTATTATGTGACTTTAATGCTTGTCATGTCAGTCAGAGGCACGGGCATCAACATACCTGGAAGCACCTGGCAGGAGTTAGTTCTCTAGGTGAGCATGCTGGGAATTAGAGTTGTAGTTACCATCAGTTGGACACAAGGCAGGAATGGTCAGGAATGCAGGAGATCAGTGATTATTTGAAGCAGTGGACCCTCAGGGTCGGGAAATAAACTAATGCTAAGTGGTCTTGATAGTAAGATACAGGCTGGACAAGGGTCAGTGATAAAGGGTTAAGACGGGAGGAGATAAATTCCAGGCACCAGTACTCAAAGCATAGTAGGATTCCAAATATGATTCTAAATCAAAGTGTACATGAGTGCAGAGCTTCTTTGTTATTTCTGCCAAAACTGAAAATGGTCTTAGGAAGTACCTGTGCCTAGTTTTATGTACATGAGCAATGGAATGATAGTAGCTAGTTGAGGATTGAAGTCTGTGACTACAGATAGATTTTGAGAGCAACAGGGAAAAGTGACAACATTTGTGTATACGATCTTATAATATTATATGCATAAAATGTGAGCAGTCAAGCTTTCGATTCAGTAATTACCATCTTAATTTTCAACAGCAGATGTTATAGCATAGTGCTCAGGATCGTGGATTCTGGAAACAGACTAGCTGGGTTCAAGTCCAGTGCTATCATTTATCAGTTTTGTCCTTTGGACAAGTTACTTCCCCTCAGTGTACCAGTTTTCTCATCCGTAAATGGGGTTAATGACAGTACCTACCTCGATGGGTTCTTGTGAAGATAAAGTGAGTTGATGCATGTAAGGACCTTATAACAGTGCCTGGACATAGCAAATGCTTTCAGTATTTTATTATTACCATTTAATCACATAAGATCAAACAAATAAAACTGATGTTATAAAAATATATGCATCATATGTTAACATTATCTAAAATGTAAGTCTCTAAACAGGAATTTTTTTCATTGAAATAAAAATCTGCACCTAAACATAGCTGACTGTTTAAAACTTTAAGCATTAGCAAAGTGGCAAAATTTATCACAGTAATTCTATCTATGTATTTATTCTGGAAAAGCTGCTTTATGAATGCTATGTTTAAAAGTTGTAAAGAATAAATACACATTTCCTAATAGCAAAAAACACTATTATGGTGAGGTACAGTTGATCTATAAGATTGGGTCTATAAGAAGGAATGCCTTACTAAATTTTTTGAAGCAATTTCTAATAGAAGCACAATTTTTGAGTTGGAAACCTGGCTTTGAAAAGATCTGACGATGGAAATGTTCAAACATGGGAAGACTAATTTTGAGAAAAGCTGGATCTGGGGAAAGGTCAAAAGACATGGACTATGGAACATGTTAGAATACCTGGATATTGTAGACACTGGAAGACCTGAATGTTAGAAGATTGGCACACTGGAGACGTTGGAAGACGTGGATATTGAGGCCGCCGTTGGAAGACTGGGTAACTGTTGGAAGATGCCAAGATGCTGGAAGACACTGGACACGCTGGAAGACGTTGGAAATGCTGGAAGACGAGCAGATGCAGGAAGACGAGCAGATGCTGGAAGCCCTGGAGATGCTGGAAGACCTGGCGGTGTAGGAAGAACTGGATTTCTCTGGAAGACGTAGATTTTCTGGAAAACGTGGGTAGGCTGGAAGACATGAATGTCCTGGAAGCCGTGGATTTGATGGGAGACGTGGATTTTCAGGAAGACGTGGATAGGCTGGAAGACCTGGAGGTCATTGGAAGACATGATTTCCTGGAAGACATGTTTTTTTCTGGAAGACAGTAGATTTTCAGGAAGACCCAAATTGTCCGGAAGACCTGGATTGCTTGGAAGACCTAAGATTTGTCGGAAGACCTGGACATTACTGGAAGACATGGATTTTCTGGAAGCTGTGGATCTCCAGGAAGACACACTTGCTGGAAGATCTTGATTTAGTGGAAGACATCAATTTTCTGGAAGACGTGGCTTTATTGGAAGATCTGGATTTAGTGGAAGACACAGATTTTCGTCTGGAAGATGTGGATTGACTGGAAGATTTGGATTTGGAGGAAGACGTAAATTTTTCTGGAAGACATGGACTGAATGGAAGACCTGGATTTCTTTCTGGAAGACATGGATTGTATGGAAGACGTGGATTTTTCCGGAAGATATAAATTGGCTGGAAGACTGGGATTTGATGGAAGACACAGATTTTCCTGGAAGATGTGGAAGACCTTGAAATTGTTGGAAGACTTGGATTTGGTGGAAGACATGGATTTTCCCAAAAGATGTGGAAGACTTCGAAATCGTTGGAAGACGTGGATTGTATGGAAGACACAGATTTTTCCAGAAGATGTGGAAGACCTTGAAATCATTGGAAGGTGTAGATTTTATGGAAGACACAGATTTTTCCAGATGTGGAAGACCTTTATATTGTTGGAAGACGTAGATTACACGGAAGACACAGATTTTTCTGGAAGATGTGGAAGACCTTGAAATCGTTGGAAGACTTGGATTGTCTGGAAGACCTTGGAATCATCAGAAGACATGGATTTTCTGGAAGACGTGGATTCTCCTGGAAGATATGGATTTTTGTGGAAGACCTAGAATTGCTGGAAGACTAAATTTACTGGAAGACGTGTATTGTCTGGAAGACATGAATTGTCCGGAAGATGCAGATTTTCTGGAAGACTGGGGTTAGCTGGAAGATCTTGAAGATGTTGGAAGACTTGGAGTTACTGGAAGACCTGGAGATGCTGGAAGACCTGGAGTTGCTGGAAGACCTGGAGTTGCTGGAAGACCTCGACACTGGTGCCATTGGAGACCCTAGATATTGGAGACATTGGAAGCACAGGGTGTTGGAGACATCGGAAGCCTTGGATTTTGAAGACATTGGTTATTCTGAACATTGGCGATTTTGGAGGCCTTGAATGTTGGAATTCATGGACAATAGAAACCATGGATACTGAAAGCCCTCCACACTAGAGATACTGCAAATCCTGTACCTGGAAACCCTAATGATAGGACAATATGGACAACAGAAGATCCAGACATTTAAAATCTTATGTCAGAAGCCCCTGGATATTGGGGGACACTGGAAAACTGGATGTTGACATTTTCATGTTAAAAGACATAGAATTTGGAAGACGTCATTCTATGATGCTAGAAGTCAAGGATGTTGGCAGCAATGGATATTGGGAAACAGAGACATTAAGAGATCAGGATGTTAAGAGACTTAATCATTCAGACATTAGGGATGTTGGGATACCTGACTTGTAGAAGACCAGATTCTTAGAGATACTGACTGAAAGACTTGGGCATTGGAGGAACTGGTGATAACAAGACATTGTAAAATCGGGATTTAGGAGACATTTAAAGTTGTAGGAAATGAATGATGTGTCAGCAAATATTGGATTCGGACACAATTAAATACATGGACTCCCAAAGATCTCCAAAACCTCCAAAGATGTGTATAGGAGATATTGGAAGATTGGGAACACAAAGGATTGACAATTAGAACTTGAAGACTGATTGTTGGATATGTTGGAGGACTATTTGGAAGATGAGAATAGCATTGGAAATGCTGCAGGTCAGAGACTGGAAGATGTGGATACCGTAACATTTAGAAGATCTGCCAGTTGGAGATGTTGGAAGCAATGGAGCTCAGAGGACCCGATGTTAAGAAACAATGAAGAATTGAAAGGCATAACCTTAGAAATATTGGAAGTACATGTTAAAAGATATTGGTGGTGTTGAAAGACTTTCATATTAGGATCGATGTTACATTAAAAGATATACAAGGCTACTCTAATAGTCTATCACCATGGAATCTCTTGCAATAAAAGGAAAAAACACAGGACAGGACATTTTATGAAGATGACCAAGAGGAAACAGGGAAATTCAAGTAGTTTGGGTTAGAACCTTAACTCCATAGTCTTGATGAACTGGTCTACTCTATCTGTACTGGGTGCGAATGAGAAATTACCAAATAAGCAATATTAAGGCAAGAAGAAACACTTGGCTTTAGATAAGGATCAGCAGACATTTTCTGTAAAGGATCAGAGAGTAAAAGTTTAGTTTTGTATGCCATTGGGTCTTTGTCACAACTACTCAACTTTACCATTGTAATACAGTCATAAACAATATGAACATTATTTTTTTTTTAAAGAAAAAGTTGGGTTAGTTATGACTCAAGAACCTTAGTTTGCCAGGCGCAGCTCTAGATGCCAAATTGAGAATATGGTAAACTTAAGTGCATCCAAAGCTAGCAAGAGAGCAAACAGAGGAATCTGAAGCCTGATGTTAAATAAAGATACAATAAATGTGATGAAACTCAGATGAGGTCGGCAAGGATCTAATGGAATCTAGATCACCAGCTGTTTCGGGGGTCCAAGCAAGGAGATTTGTATTCAGTTAAAATTAAAGGGGTAGGATTCAAGGCCCCAGCCAGGGAAGCTAGGGTTCAGTGAAGCTGCCCTGCTTTAGGAGAGTAGAAGCTTAAGAAGAAAATTAGAGAAGAAACTCGCCCCTCCTCTACAGACTGGGGTTATCCTGCCATGTCTAAGCACCACTCACCCAAAGAGAGGGAGGCCCCCCCCCCGCCAGCCCAGATCACCTAAGAAGTCAGTAGCGAGGTGCTCTTTTAAGTCCCAAGTTCTTCTCACTACAGCACTCACCACACATCTGCCAGCTAAGGCGCTAACTCTAGGATTTGCAATAAGGGAGAACAGGCAGGGGACTATAGTTTGGCAGGCTCAGCTCAGGTACATCGGCTTCAGGTAATAAGCCCACTTTTTGATTTGATCCATCAGAGCCCAAATAAAGGGATTACAGAATCAGGGATGCGCTACAGGCCAAAGACCCTTACTACTTAGGGCTGAGGCGGCAAGGGACTACACACACACATGTGTATATTATGAAACATAAACATTACATATATTTTATGAAGAACACTGGAAGACAAAACCGGTTAAGGTACAGTGGGACGGGGCCATGACTGAAAGGTTGAGTATTGGAATATATAGACAATGAGCCGCCACTGAAGATTTTTTTTTGAACAAGGAAATATCAGAATCAGTGCCATATACAGGAATGGTGGTCAAGAAGCTACATGCCGAATGGCAAAGACCTCTAGATACATACACGAGAACACAGAAGGCTCCAAGTTGAAACACTTGAAGGGTTGGGCTGTGAGTTCTGGCCACGCCAATCATCCAGGCTGGGGCGTGATGGGGCCCGAATTAAGACAGTGACACTTCTGCTGCTCGGCTGGGACAGTGCCAGAGCACTGGTGCATACTCAGACTTCTGAACACCACTCTTTCAAACCTCTCAAAGGCCATTATAGAACATATGAAATGCAAAGAATGTCAGAAGTTTGTTATGAAGACCGTCCTTATCTAGTAAGATTACTTAGACATCCAATTTCTCTCAAAGGCAGCTAATAACTTTGGAGTTGAAGGAAAACAGGTCCTATATAGTTTATCTTTAGCTCCTATAACATGGAGTGACAATTATTTTAAACCAAGTGGATGTATTATTTTTTAGAGAATAGAAACTTGCCCATGTGTAAAAAGAGGTCATTAACTCTAATCACAAGATAAAAATATCATGCAATGATAACCACAGTATAGATACAGCATATACTATCACTGAAGGTCAAGGAGAAACCCAGCGATGAAGGAGTTGCTGTTTCAGGTTTCTCTCACAAGCAAACAAAGAAAAATATTAAAACTCAATTGCTCTTCCTTCTCTCTTCTTAAGACCATCATGCATACCTTATTTTAAAGGAAATTAGATAAATATAAAAATACTAAAATTTTGCAGACATGAGTTAATGATCACATTCCAATCCTATAATACTTATGATAATAACTGCCACAAGTATTTGAGCATTTACTATGAGCCAGGCACTGTACATTAATATTTCATATAACCTCATAGCAATCCTATAATGTGGGTATTTTTTACTCCATTTTACAAATTAGAAACCCAAGTTTAAAAACCTGCCCATAGTGACAAAACTGATACTTGACAGACAGGATTCCAAAATCCAGGTTTCATGGTAACTTCTTTAAACCCCAATAGTTCAGGGGTTATCCTGCTGAGACAAAATATCACTCACCCAAAAAGAGAGTCCCTAGCCCAGGACAAATAAACCAGGGGCAAAGTTCTTGTTATGGTGCACCGCCAATTAATCAAGAGCCAACTCTAGGTGTATGCAATGATAGGTTCACTGTATCTTTCGGTGTGTGTATTTATGCAAGATGGCACTGCCAAAAAGCAATGTCTCAAGCACATTCGATCCATATTTAATTCTCACTTATTCATGCAAATGAAATGCACTCTTTCTCTTTTGATTTTATGGTTCCCAAAAACATATATATAGTCTGTTCATAGCACATAACATTTATTTCTGAATTCTTAAACAGTCATAACACACTGACATCAAAAACCATTAAGAAGGAATATTTTTTAAAATTCACCAATTGATGGATTTCTCAGCACAAACATGGTCCACGCGATCGTTCTGGCTATATACACACCAGAAGCCCCTTATTAGTGGTCATGTGGTGGCAGCAATGAACTCAAATGTGTAGCTGAAGAACCTTCTCTGCGTTTTGAACTTGAGAGATTTTAAACAAACAAAAGTTTCTTTTTAAATATAGTACCAATTTTCTAATATTTTGAACAAATTTCAGCAACCTGAGCTGCCTTTTTCTTTTTTCATTTTTGACTGTGGGTAAATTATGTCTGGAAAGAAGGAAATTTATGTACTTTATAATACCACAAGATTTTACCTGAACCATTTGACAACAGAAAGATTATTTCCACTCAAACTGTGCTACTCAAAAAACTTCAGCTTTTCAAATTTGGGAGTTATTCTTATTTTAAAAAAAGAAGTACCCATTTACACAGCAGTGTTAACTTTTATTTCTACCAGTTAACCGGTAGCAAACTTGCACATCCTCCTGTAAGTTCTGCTGACTTGCTAACCTCACGCACATCAAAATGTTCTACCCTTCACTCTCATCAATGACATTCCTTAAGTCATTTTAACTAGATATTACCTTAAAGCAAGAATTACGTTTATCCCAATGTTTTATTTCAAATGACCCTGGGCTTATACCTACGTTTCCATCTATCAAGCCAAAATGTAGGCATTCCTACCACAATTGTATTAATTTATATTTTAGGGGTTCCTGGTTAATGTGTTCAAGTTAAAATTTGATTTATCTAATTCTGGACAAAGAAAGAGAACAAAATGCCAAAGCAGTAATCTCAACGAGTGGTAAAATTATCAGAAAAGCACATTCTTTAAAGGCATACTGGACCGCTGATTATACTGGTAAAAGTTCGCTGACTTCCAAATATTTATACACCATTTACCCGAATACCCCATTTACCCATGGAAAGTTGAAACAGTAACCAGAGTCCTCTGCTTTGACTTATGGAAACAACCGTCAAAAAAACCGGTAAAGCATTTTACTCACAAAATCTATGAATTATTATTTTCCCCGTACAATGTAACTCAAGGAAAAAACAATTACGCAAAGGAACTCAGGTGGCAGTCTCTATCCTCCCTTTTAGGAAACTGGTGCTATGCTTGCCCCCCCAACCCCCAACCCGCAGTATGGTATCTATGCCCAACTCTCTCTTCTGGGAGGGACTAAGCCAAGATACACATTGAACCACAAACACCATTTTTAAAATAACAGAAACACCATAGAGTAGTCAGGCTACTTACCTTGGTCTCTAGGAAGAGTTTAGGTGCTCTCAGAATCAACCAGTGGGGCTGATGCACCTTTCTCTCAAAGTGAAATGTCAAAGACAGAAGGACTTACTCTCATTTGACAGAAAAGGAAGAGTAGTGATCCAACAAGGGCATTCATTGAACTAGTGGAAGAGCAGAAACTTAGAAGCAAGGTTTCCTAACTCCTGGGCCCACTACCATTTGTATTGTATTTTCTTATAACTTCGTCTAGAAGAGTAGCTTGCAATCATAGGTGCAGAAACAAAATCACTTGAGGAGGTTTCAAAATACCCAGACGGTGCCCCACCCTTGATTCAGGATGTGTATGGGCAGGTCTTAAAATGTGTATTTTCCAAAGCTCCCCATCGAGCTTTTGCTCGGCAGTCAGCGTTGCGAACTGCTGTGGCGCGGGGCGGAGCGTGAGTTTCTGTGGCACTGGCAAGTTTCTAGATCCACAGCCCTGTACGCTGCATTTCCCACTCTTTGAACTTGTCAGGGAACGTTGGGCACCCCCACTGTACCTATGGAAGCAAGCCCGTTTAATGTTCTTATTTTGTTCTTTTCTCTTGAGCACTTCAAACTCAAGATACAGGAAGCTTATTATTCAGACCTCCAGGCTGGGGAAAGCAGGGAATCACTGGATTTCCACCACCCTTAGGAGGAGGAAATGTTCCCATCTCTTTCCTGGAAGACACTCAACTTTTCAAATCACTGAGAAGACCAAACATGAGAAAAGAGAGCTCTAGAAATAAACTCTAGCAGTTTCTCCGCCTTGACTACGTAGCAAAGTAAATCCAGGAATGTCCTGACTTGCTGGAGCCACCAACAGCTACCTTACACCATGGCTGGCCAAAGAACGTACACAAGGTGAAAGGAAAGGGTTTTGCTGCTCCTCTGCTAAAATGGAAAGTCAGAGTGAAACAGATTTAAAATGTAGCTCAGAATCAAGAACAGAAATCAAACTGTCAAAACAAGTACAGCCAAGTTCCCGAAATCCTCACGTAGAGGAATTGCTGTTGGGGAACTGATGAGGTTTGGGGAAGAACTGGGGCAGGGAAGGAAGTATTAGGAAAGCCCAGACAAGCGGTCTGCTCACTGAAATAAACCCCACAGGGATCTGGATGGTATTTTACAATAGCAACAGTGACCACCGGGTAATTCATTTCTACTACTCTCTGATCTTAACGCGAAGACAATCACGCATCAATGGTGATAAGGACAGAACGGGGAAGACTGGATTTTGTCTGAAGACAAGCTCAATCTTCCGCTCCATTTTCTCCCTCGTGAGCATCATCAGGGGCGCCGGAGTCGGGGTCACACAGTGGGGCTCCCGGCGTGTTTTCTTCTGGCACGATTTCGGCGGGCTGGGCTCGAACATCACTCTCCTCTGGCCCTGCTGCTCCTTCCCTGTTGAGGCAAGCAGAGGGGAAAGAGTTACCGGCCTCTGGTCCAAGGTTTCTTATTACTACTTTTTAGGGTTGGGGCAATCATTTAAGCCTTGCCTGTGGGTAGGTAAATATTCCATAGAATCAGCTTTGTCCTCTGAACTCTTGTGGCAACATGGTTGGTGGGGTGGGTACTTCGGCATTTTTAGAATTTCGGATGTTAACCTATGCTGACCTTTTCTATCAACATTTGCTCTGATCACATCCTTGAAATATTTCTCGACTACCTTCTGAGGATGGGAATCTAAGAGTTCAGCAATGTCAATGGGGTTGGTGTCCTCAAATCCTTCACCACCTAAACGTTTTGCAGATGCTACAATACTCTCAATTTCTTCTACCACTGGAAGGAAACTCTGGGAATCAGTTAGAGCCTCACGCCAAAGTCTCCACCAGGCACCATTCAGGGTCGACTGCTTGATTTCTCTCGCTGATTCCTCTACTAGGGTTAAAGCATCGCAGACGGAGAACTTCTGCCAAGCTTCTTTCACTGTCAGTTCTGGGGTCTCTTTCATAAGACCTGCAAGGTAGTCAAAGATACGCCGAGTGTAATACACCATGAACATTTTGAGCACTCCCAGATGCATGGGTTGAAGGAGTGAGGTTGTATTGGGGGGAATGGAAATGACTTTAACGTGAGGATCAGCGTTGACTACGGTGCTTTTGTCAGTGGGAGCCGTGTCCAGAATCAGCAACACTTTGAAGTCAAGATTTTTTTCTTTTAAATATACTTTAACCTGAGGAACAAAACACTTCAAAAACCAGTCCAAAAAGAGTTTCTCAGTGATCCATATTTTATGGTTTCCCCTCATGAAGACAGAAACATGTTTCTGGCACTGTCGTTTAAGAGGGCAAGGATTCCCATACCTGTGAAGCAACATGGGTTTAAGCAGAAAGTCGCCAGAAGCATTAGAGCAAAGCAGGATTTTGAGCTTGTCTTTTCCAGGCTTGAAGCCTTTGGTGTTTTTCTCTTCCTTTGCAATGGATGTGCGAGGAGGCATGCGCTTCCAGAAGAAGACCGCCTCGTCAGCATTGAACACCTGTTGGGGCATGTAGCCATTCTCCTTTATCACCTGCTTCAGGTATTCAGGGTACTTTGTTGCAGCTTCATGATCTGCTTCGTCTGCAATCCACTTCTTTTCATACAGACTATAGCGTTTCTTAAATCTATCCAACCACCCGTTACTTGCAATAAACGTGAACATTTTGGGTCCAGATCGAAATGTAAACTTGCAGTTTTGTGATGCTCGCTGGCGGATGACACATACGGAGAGAGGATTATTCAGACTTCTCTGATTTAGAAGCCACAGATGCAAATCTCTTTCCATTTTCTCTAAGTTGGCATTTCGGGTAATGTATGATTTTTTCAAGGACTCTGGTGTACCCCTGGAGGCAGTGTCTCGAATAGCTTTCTCGTTTTTCCTTATCGTACGAATTGTAGATTCATTGACACCAAAAAAACGCCCTACCGAGGAATTGCTTTCACCATTGCCCAGCATCTCCAGAACTCTCATTTTGTTGGCGATGGACATCACCTTTCTTACCCTCTTCACTCTTGCACTGCTGTCATCCACCTGTTTGCTTTTTTCCCTCGATGCCATTCTTACCAAATTTACAATTATTGAAACTTTTATATCACTGAAGGGTACACAATGGCGTGATGTAATGTAAGTGAAAACAGCGGCAGGACAAAAAGAACAAAACAGCCTTTGTACAGTGACACGTGTGTGCTGGACAGCTGCAGAGGGAACAGCAGGCAGAACAGAAAGGGGAGAAGCCAGCACCCCAAGGGTGAACTTGTCACGAGAGAGCAAGAGAGCACG
This sequence comes from Scalopus aquaticus, assembly GCA_004024925.1. Lineage (NCBI taxonomy): Eukaryota > Metazoa > Chordata > Mammalia > Eulipotyphla > Talpidae > Scalopus > Scalopus aquaticus. The sequence goes on from PVIJ01008324.1 coordinate 69,845, forward strand.
CTGGGGACCTGACTGCAGATTTTTCCGAAACTCTCAAAGGTGCAGACGAGGCAAACTCAAATTTTGTTTTGTATGAGAATGACTTGCCACGACTTCCTTTTTGGTTTGGTTTTGTTGTTGCTGCAGTTTTGAAGGGATCACAGCACTCAGGTGTCAAGGTCAGGTTAAGATGAGAAGCCTAACTTTGAGATCTAGGAGAAAGCAGACATAAAAAAACGAAATGAAGTCATAAGTAGTTTATAAGCCAATGAGAACAGAAATCTGGAATAATAATAATAATTTATGCCAAATTACCCTTACACAGCCATAACAATTTGCGTTCTCACTAACACTGGGTGAGTCCTTTCCCTCCATATGTTCCCCGACAGGAAGTATTACCAACTCTGTATTTGTGCCAAGCAGAAGGTGAATAACAAGGAACCTCATTTTCATTTTCTTTTTCATTTCTTTAATCATCTTTCCATATGGTAAGCCATTTCTATTTCTTCATCTTTAAATCGTCTGTGCATATCTTTTACCCACTTGTTCAGGTATTCTTACTGATTTCTACACACTTTTATCATATTAGGGAACTCCTTCATTCCATGTTGCCTTTGTACAATGACACGCGTGTGATGGGACAGCTGCAGAGGGAACAGCAGGGAGAACAAAAAGGGGAGAAGCCAGCACCCCAAGGGTGGTCCCGTCACATGCGAGAGCAAGACAGCACGCAGGTGATGGGGCTTTGTAGATTTTTCCGAAACTTTGTTTCCAAACTTTCGAAATTTTGTCTGTGTATCTTTTACCCATTTTTCCTTACTGATTTCTACCCACCTTTATTATATTGGGGAATTCCTTCATTCTATGTTGCAAACATTTTTCTCCAAGCCTGTCGTTAACTATTTATTTTATCTTTTGCCATAAAACACTATTTGTGTAATCAAGACACTACACTATTTGTGTAGTCAAGTGTTTCATGCTCATTTTGAAAAGCCTTCCTCCCTGGAAGAGAGTAAAAATAAGCCCACATATTTTCTTCCAGCATTTTTAGAGTTCTGTGGTATTATCTGAAGGCATTTAGGAAAGGATGGGTGATTTAATAAATGGTGTTGGAATAACTGACTATCTACCTCCACCAGTGGCCAGTGGGGTTTCTATTCAGTTCTTTCTGTTTGTTAGTTTGTTTTTAAAGATTTATTTATTTTTGCATACATGCTGGGGTGCAGGCCAGAGGTGTGGGGCGGCGAGAGGGTTCACCAGAGACAGAGTGGGGAGCAGAACAAGTAGATCGACGGAAACACACTGCTGAGGGGAGCAGCGGGCGAGGCAGGAGAGGTCTGCCTCGCCATGTGGGATTCTCCAGGGCCAGGCATCGAACTTGCACCACAGCCACCAACAACTCCACAGCGCTGCGCTAACCTGTTGTGCCACCAGGGAGGCCCTCTGTTCTGTTCTAATGAGCATCTCCAGAGTTCTGGTGGCCACATGACCAAGCAGGGGGCTCAAGTTCATTCCTCAATTTCTCCTGAGGTAAGCACAGCATGACAAAGGGAAAGTTTCCAAATGAATAAATTACTACTATGCAGCCTCTGGCCTGAGCACTGCTCTATATTCCTAACTGCTAGAGACTGAGTGACAGGAGCAAATTCTCTGATCTTCCGCTGACGGTTTCCCTGATTCTTAATAAATACAGCTTGGGCACAACTGGAGAAATGTGAGTATGAGCTGGCTGTCAGACGGGTTTAGGTGATGACTGGTGACTCTATTAGGTAAATACTGGAACTGTGATCAGAAGCAGCCAGTAGTCGCCTTTGGGAGGAGAGAATGGAAGTGAGTACGCACACAATCCAGTCACCTGCTTTATGGGAAAATGTTAACAATTGTCAAATCCAGGTGGTCGGTGAGTAGCCATTCATTGCATGCTTCTTTTTCTCTGTAGGTCTGAAAGCTGGCAGGATAAATTTGTGCATATATGTGCACACGCATGTGTAAAGTAACGGTCTCTGTTTCATGGCACTACCACATATGGATCAGTGACTTTTCTGCTTAAACACAAGAACTTAAGAGCCAATCATTAGAGGAAAATCACATAAAATGAAATCTTTCCCTCACTTTAACACTGTGTGGTCCGCTCACGTATTAGTATGTGTTTTTGTCACCAGGATCAGGTGGCCGCTCACGTATTAATACGTGTTCGTCTAGTCTCTGGTTTTTCACGCCACGGTGGATTGATTTGGAACTATTAGGAGCTATTTCTTTGCTCGCACTCAGTCTAGAAGCTTTACACATTGTTTTGGTGAAAGTGTAAGGTGTTTTATGAGAGAGATTACAGTTTTTTTAATATGCAGTAGTTCAGGAGTTGTGTGTGTTTTATTGAATGCTTCTACCATTCATGCGGTGGCACAGAAAATGGCCGGCCCCAAGGGCTGGCAAATTTAAAGGGCACCGGCACACAAAGTGTTAAGCCAACAGACGCATTACTAAGCCTGAATCCCAATATCGATTTCCAAGGTAAGAACCTTGATTTCTGAGTCTTCTTTTTCGGTACCAAATTTGAACAGAAGATTTATAGCAATTATAATGGAATCAAATTATTTGAATCTGGGGACATTTCACCTTCATGATACTAGTAATATTTTCCACTAATAATTCCATACCATTCAAGGGGTGGAGATTTAGGAAATGAGCCAACTGTCAACAGCATGAAGCGCGGACAAGCCTGGACTGAAGAATGGCCACTAGAGGCTCACCTACTTTGAAATGATCAAATGTACTTCTACCCATAAAATTCACGTGGGGTCAGAGTATCATCCTGTTCTCTGGCCCTGTGAAGGATGTCACTTGTGGGACCCAATTTAGTGTGAAGAATAAAATCTTCAAAAGAAATTTGCTATGACACCTTTCAGTCGGCAAGCCATGCAGATAGAGATAGGAAGCTGTCAGGATGTTAACCAAAAAATTTTAAATTAAAATAAATAATGGTGTCATCAAGTACACCTCTTCTAAGGTATCTGCTGTTTCTCTGCAGGGTTGAGTTAACACTTTGTGTGCCGGTGCCCTTTAAATTTGCCAGCCCTTGGGGCCGGCCATTTTCTGTGCCACCGCATGAATGGTAGAAGCATTCAATAAAGCACACACAACTCCTGAACTACTGGATATTAAAAAAACTGTAATCTCTCTCATAAAACACCTTGCACTTTCACCAAAACAATGTGTAAAGCTTCTAGACTGAGTACGATCAAAGAAATAGCTCCTAATAGTTCCAAATAAATCCGCCGTGGCGTGAAAAACCGGAGACTAGATGGACACGTATTAATACGTGAGCGGCCACCTGATCCTGGTGACAAAAACACATACTAATACGTGAGCGGACCACAAAGTGTTAATTCCCATCCTGTACGGGAGGAGAAGCAAGGCCTGGCTGGCTGATCTCTGCGTGCAAGCTTCTCGAGAGATCTGACTGCCACAGGGGCCTCGGGATGTTTTTTTCTGTCATCATTTCAACCAAGAGGAACAATGAATTTTTTTCAAAACTTCCCATGTGAGGGCCAAAAGTCCACTGCAATGTCTACCAGGAAAGGACATTAGGTCTTAAGGGGTTTGCTTTTTCAACACACTATGTGGAGCTGTCACTTACCCCTTCAAAATTCTACAAACTCACACGCACTCAGGTGGCAAGCTCAAAAAACACAGACTCTCAGAATCTTTGAAGGTATTCAAGTATAATATCCAGAAATGGTAACCAAAGATGGGTAGGACTTTCAGTGCGCGGAAAAGGGGCAAGGAGTGGGAGGCGGGGGCATAGGCAAGAGGCAGGAGAGCGCTGGGTGAATGTGGGAGTTAGATTAAAGGAGGCTGAAACACAGAAAGGCTCAAGTGGATAGTGGAAAACAAAACTGGGAAAAAAATCTGTTGAGGCAAATCATGGAGGACGTCAGATGCTAGATTCCTTTGGTGGGATGGAGTGACCTTACCTGTCTTGGTATTAAGGAAGGGTTTATGCTTGCAATGAATGAAAAATGCAAACTTCTAGCATAAAATCGGACACATCCCTGTTACCAGGTCTCGGCATACACAGTCCTAGGAGAAAAAGTCCTAGGTGTATCCCAAACGATTTAGGGCTATCGTGCTGATATTTATTATCACACTGTTATTTTACCCTTGCTATTTTCATCTTTGATAAGACAGTTATGAAATTTTTTCACTTTCCGTCTATGGTTCGATGGGTCATTTATCAAATAGACAACCATAAGTTCTTAATAATAATCTATTTTTCACATTAAAATTTCATGGAAATCGTGCGTATTTCTTACTGCACTGAAGTATATTTTTTTCAGCTCTGAAAATTCTCCCATCAGTTGACAAAATGGCGTCTGTGTGGCAACAGTGCCCTCTGCTGGCTACAGCATGAAGCAACTAAAATTCGACGGAAACAGCAGCCCCTCAACGACTGCACCTCCCCAGTTTCCCCCCCCCCTCCCCTTTCAAGCTGGGAAGAATGAAGACTTAATAGGTCCTCAAGCAAAGCAAATTCATCTTAGCAGGCCAGTAATGGCCACGTATGCCGAAAGATTCCTCCTTTTTTCCTAATCTTTTGGGATATTAACTAAGCCCAAAGCTTCTCCCTCCCCAATTTTCTGTAAGTAAAAGGCAAATAAATGTGAAGAAGTTTCCTGATCTCCCCTTCCCATTTGCTTTTCTTCATTACCTCATTTTCACTAGCCTACCTAAGACAAAAAGAAGTATTTAGAAAATCTTCTAAGGAAATCAACTATCACAGACCCAGTGGCTGTTCACACCCCAACCTGAAATACAAGGGGGACTTCTCCAAAACCGGGTGTGGGGGGGCGGACATTTGACCCCTCTCATCACCAGAAGCGCAGTAAACAATACAAAAGCAAAATACAAAATGATGCCAGAGGATAATGACAATTGAAAGTCCTTTTCTCTAGCAAAGTTGCCTGGCCACCTGCTGGGCGTTAAATGAGGTAAGGCAGGGGAGACAAGCAGGAAAAGACTGCCTGGGCTCCTCATTAAAGGTACTTGAGTTCTTTATATATTTTGCAAATTAACCCCTTAACCGACTTGGTGCCAGCAAATACCGTCTCCCGGGCTGTCGTCGCCTATTTATTTTTGTGCTTTCTTTTGAGGTACAGAAGCTTTTGAGTTTGATGTGGTCCCACTTGTTCGGTTTTGCAAGGGCTGACTTCCAAAACAGACAAAGAATGTGTAAGCAGGGAGCAGGAAGGTCAAAAAGTCAAAGATCCCCACCCCCCACCCAAACCAGTCAGCCACCTCGGCAGAAGTTCTTGGTGTTCCAGAACTTGCTACAAAGGTACCCGCTGGGAACCAGCTCAAACCAGATCCAGCCAGCCAGCTCCTGCTCCAG